>PVJC01039625.1:0-16099 GCA_004026665.1 Murina feae | reverse complement strand
GTCAGGAAGATTGGGAGGCTGGGTGAAATAGTGATAAGGTTACGAAAAACAAAACAAAAAAACAAAACAAAAAAACTAAAACACATAGACACAGGCATCAGACATCATGGTGAATACCAGAAAGGAAGGTGAGGTTAGGGCAGGTAGAAAAGGGTAAGATGAGGATAAATGGCAATGGAAGGAGACTGGCGTTTGGGTGGTGAATACACAGTACAATATATAGATGAAGTTTTAAAGAAGTATACACTTGAAACCTATATAATTTTATTAACCAGTGTCACTCCAATAAATTCAACACAATTATTTTAAAAATTGTTACCATTTATTAAGGTCCTATTATGTGTCCTGACTCCCCAAAAAGTCTGTCCTCTAAGCCAGGGATTTTTCAACTGGTGTGCCATAAGCATTTTTAATATATGCGATACCTGACTATTCAGTGGTGGCACTGACCTCTTTCCCCTTAGATTGTCAAATAATAAAATGACAACAGACAACACAATAATAGCCATCTGGTGTGAATGCTCTGTCTTGAACCATAAGTATATAAGGCATATAATAAAGTTGCATCTTATTGGTCATGTTTCATAATAAGGTTACATCTGATTGGTTAATTCTTGGTACCAGAAATCCTTAGATACAAGTATAGTCACCTGATTTTTTTTAAAAGTCACTTTGGAGCAAAAAGGGTAGGTAATTACTATTATTTTTTTTTTTTTTGTCAGATTGGCAAAAAACATATTTTTTGGCATTCCACAGAATTTTGATAAGATAGTTTATATGTGCCATTAGATGGAAAAAGGTTGAAAATCGCCGCTCTAAGCAGTTACATTGTGCCTTATACTATGTTGCATTCCCGAAATCTAACATTCTGCCATATGTTTTAGTAGACGCTAAATTCTGTTTGCTAATGAGAGTGCTGGTAGAAATTGTTACTTAGCAATTTTCGCCTCATATTTAGGAAGTGGTTTTGCCGGCGAAATTTACCATTCCATGTTTTTCTTCTAATATAGCTTATTGACATGTGCATGCAGAATTGCGGTCCAAGTTTCCAATCTCTGATTGTGAAGAAGGAGTTTGTTAAAGATAGCCTAGTTAAGCTGCTGCAACCCAGATACACCTTGCCACTAAACATTCAGAATAGAATTTTGAATTTCATTAAGGTAAGTCTATTGTATACGTGATGGGATGAAACGCTTCTACGATTAGAGATTTCATTATATACCAATCGGTTTCGTCATCCTTCACAAACCTCTGATGGAGCCAGACAGCATTTTTCTGTTTGATTTCCTGTGTAATGATAATTTTTTGGTATTAGATGGTGCTTTTTTATCCAAGAGAATTTGTAGTCATTTTCTTGCTTTCTCTCTGATTTCTATTTTCTCCATGTCAGGCAGAAAAGAGAGTGATGCGTACATTCCTTTTGCAGATATGAAAACTATGCCTGGAGAAGATAACTGATTGCTTACAAAGTTATTTGGCAAAAGAGCTACTGATGCTGTTTTAGAATATGTGTTTTAATTCTGCACTTGGTACAGCAAAAAATAACTAATAATATATATTCCAGGGTTTCATTAAAATGTTGAGGCATGCGAGTCTGATGATTGATCATATTATATTTTTTATTTAAAAAATATTTTTATTGAGTTAGGAGGGGAAGGGAGAGGGAGAGAGAGATAGAAATACCAATGATGAGAGAATCATTGATCGGCTGCCTCCTGCACAGCCCACACCGGAGATCGAGTCTGCAACCCGGGCATGTGCCCTGACTGGGAATCAAACCGTGACCTCCTGGTTCATACTCCTGGTCGACACTCAACCACTGAGCCATGCTGGCCAGGCTTAAACATGTTTTATGTTATTATTCTAGTCTCTGAAAATGTACAATTTGTCCTTGCCCTTCAAAAGTAGCTTTCTCTTTCTGAGTAAAGTCCCTAATTGTCAATCTCTCATTTCCAGTCACCAGCTTAAGAACTGTGTTTTGTGTTTGCTGTTGTTTTCAGACTTGGTCTCAGGGTTTCCCAGGAGGTGTGGATGTAAGTGAGGTGAAGGACGTGTACCTGGACCTGCTTAAGAAAGGTGTTCACTTTCCTCCCTCAGAGGCAGAGATGGAAGCAGCAGAGCAAGAGGTAGGAGGTCTCTTCTTGGACTCATGTGGAGTAAGTTAGCATGTGACATGGATCTTTTCTCACCAAGAGGGGCAATCCTAGCTGAAGCAAGAAGGTGACTGTATTAGAAGGACATTGCAGTTTCTCTTAGAATAATGAAGCCGCAACAGGTTGGAGTTAGCTGGATCTTTCGAACAGCCGGGGACCAAGCTCTCAAATGCCTTGTTTCTCATCTACTCCTAGATGTTCCTCTGATCACCAGCTTCATTCCTCTCTCTCATTGCAGAACAGCTTCTTCCTCACAGCAGATAACATAGCTCCCAGTTTTCCTTGTGATTGCTCTAGCATTTTCAGATTCCAAGTTTAAAAAAAAAAACAAAAAATAAAAACTGGGAGAAGGAGACTCCCTGAACCAATCTGGGTCAGTTTTCTATTTCTGCACAACTCAACGGAGTTCATGTAAAAATATGATATGTTGGCTCCGAATAGGAATCATTTGGCTATAGTAGAGGAGAGGGCAGCTTTCAAACAAAAGGTCTTGGTGCTAGACAAGGGTCTTTACATGGGTAGTTTTGTAATATGCCTATTGTTTATTATTGATACTGTGTCCTCGAGAGAGTTTCTAGAGATTCGCGTGTATTCTCAAGTTTGCAAATAATTTCCAACATTTTGAACTATAACACTTTGAATGGCTGATGAAATTCACCTCCTAACTTTCCGTAATTTCTCCAATGCAAAAACAGGAGTCCTTGCCTTCTTCTCTTCAAGGAGGCTCTATCCGGAGGGCGGGCTCTTTTACCTGTCTGGCCATTCACCTTTTGCCCCATTCTTTCACCTGCCCATGAGCCTGCTCATCAGACCCCCTTTGTTCTCTTTCCAGGGCACAGTGTGACCATGGCCTAGAACCTTGCTACTTCCTCACAGTGAGATTCAGGGTATCAGCTTTAGTTTACCCTCCAGTAAATCAGGCTCATTTTTGCAAGGTTTCCAGGTGTCTTTTCTGCACATTCATGTTGCAAAGCACTGGCCTCAAGCCCTGTACTTGGGCTCTCCACCCAGGGTTGGAAGTGGAGCATGGACTCAGAGAGGTTCAGTGGTGGAAAACGAGATGCCTCACCGTGATCGGTTTGGCTCCGTGGATAAAGCGTCGGCCTGCGGACCCAAGAGTCCCAGGTTCGATTCCCGTCAAGGGCATGTGCCTTAGTTGCGGGCACATCCCCAGTGGGGAGTGTGTAGGAGGCAACTGATCAATGTTTCTCTCTCATCGATGTTTCTAACTCTCTAGCTCTCTCCCTTCCTCTCTGTAAAAAATCAATAAAATATATTTAAAAAAAAATAAAGACAAGAAAAGGAGATGCCTCACCAGCTGTGGCCTCAAAAGACTCGACATGAATCGACTTACCCTTTGTTTTTAACAACCCGAAAGAGGACAGCAGCAATCTCACAGGGCAGTTTGTCTTGCAGATCCTTGGTAAAAAAATCTAAGAGCATTTTATAAGATTTTAATTCAGTTAATAATCATAATAGCCACCTTCTACTTACTCTATTACGCCATTTGCTTCACTGTGGGCAAAATGTGGGCAGGTTGGACACTTGATGATTGACTCTGGGCTAACACCCTCTAAACTTGGATTTGGGTTGAGAGAAAGTGATGGAGTCATCTGAATGAAGAAAAAAAACAACAACAACCACACTGGGCTTGGGGTGTTTTATGGTCACAAATGTTAAATAATAATCTTTCTGTGTTTCACCTTGACAGACTGCTCAAGTCTCATCAAATCCACCCACATCCGTTCCTACTGCACCGGCTCTTCCTTCTGTAATTGCTCCCAAGAATGCGACTATTACATTGGTGCCAGAACAGGTAACAGTACCGACAACCGAATGTATCAACGGTTTTTTCTAAGTTCTAAGCAGTTGGCATACATTTTGTTTATTCTTTTTCACACTGTAATGAGGTGGGGGTACATTATTACCCTCATTCTGCAGAGGAGGGGGCTGGAGCTTAATGCCACTGTGTGAGGTATCATGGGTCAATTCTAAGTGCACTTAAGCCCACGGATTCTGTCTGACCCTGAAGCCCGAGCTCTGAACAATTCTGCTTGGCTAGTGGCTTCGGTGTTTTCGTGGAGGTTGGGCTGTGAAATGGACCTTGTGCCAACTAGCTGATTTTTATTGGTTTTGATTAGGACTGTCCAAGCACCATTTCAGAAACCTCAGTACATGGTAGTCTTATTACTAGTATTCGTTGTGCTAAGTGAATTACACTTGCTTGTTTGTCTGTATCTGTTTATCAGAGGTCCAGATGAACACTCATTATACAGGATGGGGCGAGAGCAGGTTTACAGTTGTTGTTATAGAAAAGAATACAATAATCTAAACTAATAAAAGCGAAATAGTAAAATTAACCGTTTCTCCGGGACGGGTAAGCCACGCCCACCAGCCAATCAGAGCGGCTGTATGCAAATTAGCCCAGCCAAGATGGCGGCAGCGGACACCCAGAGGCTTGCCTCCGGGTGTCTGCTGCCGCCATCTGTTGCCTTCCTGCAGGCCACACAGGTGGGGGGGCCAGAGGAGCGACTGCCCGCAGCCCCACACCTGTAGGCAGAAAGCAGTCTGGAAGTAGGTCTGTGATCGTGGGGGCTTGGGCACACACGCCTCCGTGAGTGCCCGAGCCTCCCCGATTGATTTCAGGCGGCAGGGCAGCCCAGGCCCCCAGGCTGTCCTGCAGCCTGGAAGTAGATCCGTGATCGCGGGGGCACCAGCACACACACTTCCATGAGTGCCGGAGCCTCCGCAATCAGTTTCAGGCGGCAGGGCAGCCGGAGCCTGGGGGAGCAAGCCAGCCCAGGCTCCCAGGCTGTCCTGCAGCCTGGAAGTAGATCCGTGATCGCGGGGGCTCGGGCCCCCACAATCATTTCAGGTGGCAGGGCAGCCCAGGCCCCCAGGCTGCTCTGCAGCTGGAAGTAGATCCATGATCGCGGGGACTCGGGCACAGAGGCGTGTGTGCCCATGCTCCCGCGATCGATTTCAGGCGGCAGGGCAGCGGGGGCCTGGCAGAGCAAGCCAGCCCAGGCCCCAAGGCTGCCCTGCAGGCTGGAAGTAGATCTGTGATGGGGTGGGGGGGGGGGGGGGGGGGGGGGGGGGGGGGGGGGGGGGGGGGGGGGGGAGGCGGAGGATCCGAGCCAGCTCCGCCTCTGAGTCTGAGGCCTGGAAATCGGTGCGGGGCACACAGCACACAGGGAGGTGTGCCCTCCGTGTGTGCTGTATGCCCCAATGGGTTCCAGGGTCCCAAACTGTGAGAGAGCACAGGCAGGGATTAAGTACCCCCCCACCCCCTGCCGAGTGCACAAATTTTTGTGCACTGGGCCCCTAGTTAATAAATAATAATATAAGAA
Source organism: Murina feae (assembly GCA_004026665.1). NCBI lineage: Eukaryota > Metazoa > Chordata > Mammalia > Chiroptera > Vespertilionidae > Murina > Murina feae. The sequence continues at coordinate 10,596 of PVJC01039625.1, read as the reverse complement.
ACTCACAGCTGCAAACCTACTTTTGCCCCACCCCGTATGAAGCTCTTTTCTGTGCTGCTTTAAGGGAACTACTATTGGAGCCCTTGTAGTATTATTATTCTGCATTACATAAAAATTTATGGAGCTCTAGCCAGTTTTGTTCAGTGGATAGAGCGAATGAAAGGTCCTGGGTTTGATTCTGGTCAAAGGCATGTACCTTGGTTGCAGGCTCAATCCCGGCCCTGCTTGGGGTGCGTGCGGGAGGCAACCAATCCATGTGTCTCTCTCACACTGACTTTTCTCTCTTTCTGTCTTTCCCCCTCCCTTCCACTGTCTCTCTAGAAATCAATGGGAAAAATATCCTCAGGTGAAGATTTAAAAATAAAGAAATAAACACAAATAAATAACACTACCCTTAAAAAAAAATCCATGCAGTTAATTTCTCTTAGAATTTAATCCAAGAAGAAAAAATAAAGTGTTTCTTGATTCTATCTTCCCTAATATCATGATATATACCACCTTTTTTTTTTCTTTTTCCTACCAGTTGCCAAGGAACCCAGGCTAACATTTTCCATTTTGTCCAGGTCCCTGGTATGGTCATCTTCCCCCCTTCTCCATATTGCTCCTAATCGGATTGCCCCCCTTCATTTTTAACACTCCTGGGAAATATTTTTGGATTTATTACAAGCGATCTTTAAGTTCTTCTAGGTGACAGAAGACACATTTGCAAAATGCGTAAATGTATCTATATTAATTGAAACAGATTTGACAATATTAAATTTTACAAAAGCATTTTCCCTCCTAGCAAAGGGGTTCTGCGTACTGACCGGGGACTGTGTGGCTCTCAACAGATTGGCAAGCTGCACAGTGAGCTGGACATGGTGAAGATGAATGTGAAAGTGATGTCCGCCATCCTGACGGAGAATGTTCCTGGAGCCGAGAACCCCGAAGACATGGAGCTTCTGCAGGTGAAATAATGGTTTCAGGGACAGGCAGTCCAAGTGGCTCTTAAAATCATTCTCTAAACTTGGGGCCTTGGAGATGGAAGAGGCCTTAACATTGTCTACCAGTCCATCCTCCCGAGTCATCCACTGATTTCTAAACTTCGCAAAAGCAGCAGCAAGGGTGGCTTTTTCAGAAATGCACTAGTCACTCAGACATGCGCCTGGCCTTCTTGCAACAAATAACCTGCCATCATTTACTCATTAATAGCCTTCCTCACGTGAACTCTCTTACTCGTCTCTAATAGTTTCAAATGCGCAAAAATTGGCTCTAGACTGAGCCATTTAACAAACACTGAGTAACTGCAATGTGGTAGAAGACTTAGACATTACTCTGTCCTCGCCCTCAAGGAACTTACGTCTGATGAACATGATGGTTTTGTAAACAACAGTTTGATAAAGTGTCATAGGAGCCAGGATAGACATGTGTTTACCATATAGTGGGATGAGGGTTGGGAGCAGGGAAAAAAGGGTGAGGTTTTTGGAAAGGCAGTGGTTCTCAACCTTCCGGCCCTTTACATACAGTTCCTCATGTTGTGACCCAACCATAAAATTATTTTCATTGCTACTTCATAACTGTAATGTTGCTACTGTTATGAATCGTGATGTAAATATCTGGCATGCAGGATGGTCTTAGGCGACCCCTGTGAAAGGGTCGTTCGACCGCCAAAGGGGTCGCAGCTCACAGGTTGAGAACCGCTGGTCTAGATGGAGGCAGTACTCAGGCTGCAGGAGAAAGTGGGCGGAGCATCTGGACTGAGGGAACCATGAGCAGTTCACTGTTACTGCTGATGGCCCTCCCAGGCCTGTTTCTGTGTCTATAAATTCATGCTCTTTACTTTTTCCCTCTAATGATTTGTTCTAATTGCCAATTCTAAATTTTAATAAACATTTTATACATATTAATTTTAGAAGCACTTAGAGAGAGAAAAAAATCAGTGTCTAAATCTTTCTCCCCTGGTAAGTTAAGAACCTTATTCTATTTCTACTTTTCTCAGGTTCCAGTGCTTTTTTCTTTGTTATCTCTCCTCTCATTTCTCAGATTGTTATGAGAGTTGCAATGGAGTATCCTTTTAAAAAAAATCCACAATCGAAGGCTTTTACAGATACAAACTTTGCGACGCGTAATGTTTAACAAGCATGTTAAACTGAAGTACAAAATTAAATACCCCAGTAAAAGGGTATGTGGCAGATACTTTTCAAAAAATGGTCGCATTCCATTTAAATATGTGGATCCGTGCTGTCCTGGAGTGCACTGCAGCGCCTTTGTGTGCCAGCCTTTGGGTGCACATGTTTGGTTGAGTTTTGCAAGGATAATGCTAATTTGTTGGTTGCTGTTTTGATGCCTGGGCTTAGGGCTGTGTGTTGCCTGGAATAGTAAAGAGACTTGGGCTATAAATCCACTTGAGAGCACTACTCAAGGCCAATCCAAGTTGAATGGGTTCTGGCATCAGACCAACCTGCTTATGAAGCCTAGTGAATATGTAGCTTTATTTTTCTTTCTATGCTTTCTGTTAAAAACACATAGAAACCGGGTGTGGGGAGTGCTGTTCTTAAATTCTTTTGACAAATATTTGAGGGGTTTTTTTTTCTTGCTAAGTAACCTCATAAAGAAAACAATTTCCCTACCCACAACACTTCTAACTGCTTGCTTGAGAGGTTTTTCCCCCTCATGAACCAATTCTGACACTAACTGTCTGGAGTTAGCAAGGACCCCACAGATGAAGAGCTCAGGCCCATGAGACTGCCCCGCCCCCCCCTGCTCCACACACACACATCAAACACTGCTTGCAAGTCCTGGCCCTCAGGCAACCCACACCTCTGTCTGATTTGGCTACCTGATGAAGAGGTACACAGGATGAGGTCTGGAAGGGTCAGGAGCTCCTCTCTCCATAGAATTGGGGTGCACCATTCTCCTGGCACCTGGATGTGTTCACTGACCCAAAGCTCTCAGAACCCCTTTATTTATTTAGAGTTTTTTTTCAGAGATTCCATTTTTGATGCAGTCATTTGGCCATTGGTGTTTAAAGCAATCCTCAGCCCTTCTCCCCTCCTTGGAGGTCAGGGATGGAGTGAAAGTTCCAACCCTCTAATCCCAGAGTTGGTCTCCTTGGCTGCAAACCCCCTCCTTCCAAGAGTCACCTCATTAGCATAAACTCTGGTAGGGTTGAAGGGAGCTTGTTATACATAACAATAGAAGCCCCTCACCCTGACCACTCTGGAAATTCTAAGGGTTTTAGAACTTCTATGCTAGGAACTGGGGTTGAAGATCAAATCTCTATTCTTATTATATCACAGTATCATACCTCAGTCTAAAAGAACTGGTTGAATCTATGGAGATCAAGGACAAGGAGCCTCTCTGATTCAAGGATCTTAAAAACCAAACTCAGCAAAGCTGACAATGGAGAAAGTTTTCAGGGGTTCTCACACCTGTTCCAACCATTCAGATCAATGGAGTTAGAGCCCCCACCTAATGCTAGCTCCCTGGCCTCCCCAGGTAACCCTAGGGCCTTTAGGATGCTTTGTCATGCTCCTGGCTGGGACATCCAAGTGGGAGGCAGTGAGGGCCCCCTGGCGTTGAGCATCCCCAAGGCAGATTTTGAGGGTAGGAGTGAGTGCATCTGTGAAGAAGTGATAATACTATCAGGGATCAACTGTGTGCGTTGTGAAACAGACATCTATTTCTTTTTCCAAAACCAGTAATAACCACAGTTGTTTTTATAAAATATGTTTTCCTTGATTTTGAGAGAGAGTGGAAGGGAAAGGGAGAGGTAGAAACATTGATGAGAAAGAAACATCACATGTTTCTACACGCGCCCCCTAGAGGGGATTGACCTTGCAACCCGGACATGTGCCCTGACCAGAATTGAACCAGCAACCTCTTGGTGCATGGGAAGAAGCTCAGTCCACGGAGCTACTCTGGCCGGGCGAACCACAGTTTTTGAAAGCTCACTGAAATAATAAACTTACCTCCTCTTTGTTCCCCAGTGAAATGACAGAAGAAATATGAAACTAAGAATAAACTCCCTCGGATGCAGGAGAGCCTAGACCATCAGGAGAGTGAAGAGTGAGAATATTCAGTGTCCAATAATATAGGTGGGATCAGACTAAGGAGGCATCCACAGCCTCACGCAGGCAAAAGAGACTCTTCCGGAACTTCCGGTGTGGGTGTTGTTGACCAGAGAAAGTGTAGCCTATAGACAATTTTTGTAAGAGTTTATTTGACACTATATTTTGAAGACATGCCCAGAAGCCCTATTGCAACAGATTGAGAGAATGCTTCAGTGAATGGAGTTTGCCACTTTCTTGTCTGCATTTAGAATAATAATAATAATTAAAAAAAAAAAAAAGCAGGAAGGTACACAAAATGCATCACGAGGTGGGAAAAAGCATGGCAGGGAAATCAGTAGGCTTGGATAAAAAGCAAAAAATGGAGAAACACAACCTTTTACCTTGGTGGGTACAGGGTGGCTAATAATTAACATTTACAGGATATAGAACTGGTATTTGGGGAACAAGATAACAAGGAAGGGCTGTGGTCTCCTGCTGTGGTGATCTTGTGCTCTGGTGCCTGCGGTTGTGCCTGTGAAGGGTCTAGAAAAGACTAGAAAAGAAAATTACTGCGACATTGCGAAGCTGTGTTATCTTAGATGCATAAGAACAATGGACAGGCCTCACTCACGGTAAAGACTGGCTTTGCTGCTGCAGCTGGAGGCCTGGGAGTTAGCTGACTGCCTGCTGCGGCTTGCCCAGCTAGGAATTTAGGATCAGACCCCCCTGTGTGGTTACTTTTGGTCACTGAGCTTGTCAGGCCTGCCATGGGTTCCCCCTGAGCTTGTCAGGTTAATCACATAGCCCCATTTTTGTTCACACTGTAAAGGACAGGGGACAAGGACTGTCCCCCAATGATCTGGAGGTTTCCAAGGGGACCCGGAACCTCAGCAGACAGAGGGAAAAGGACCAGTACTCCCCAGGGTTTTTAAGCATGAAAGGCAGGGAGTCTCACTCCCAGAGATGGTGATGCAATAGGGCTGTTAGAATTCTCAGGAAAAATACTTATTTTCCTTCTCCTCCTGAAAGTCAAGGCTGAGACATCCTTTTCCTTTGTGGTTACAGAGTGAAAGGAAACCTTTGTGTGTTTTTTTTCTACTGTTCAAACCAACACTACCCACAGGGCCCGGTTCTCCGACACCAGCTGGGTGTCCTATAGTACAAATCAGTTCTCTCCAGCTGGTGTTAGCATCAGGTTCCACAGTTAAGGGCTCAGACGCACAAGACTGCCCCCACTTCCGGTGCCCACTGCACGGCCAGCCCTTCCATACTTCTGACCAACCGGCTCTAATAGAAACCAGGAATTCCCAAGAGCTTCTCCTGGGGGTTGATAATTTGCTAGAATGACTCACAGAACGCAAGGGAACATTTCTACTTACCGGTTCATTATAAAGGGTATTACAAGGGATGCGAATGAATAGACAGAAGAAGAAGCCCAGAAGGTTCTGAGGACGAGAGTGTCTGTCCCTGTGGGGTGGGGGTACGCCACCCACCTAGCACTTGGATGCATTCACCAATCCAGAGGACCCCAAGGTTTATGTATTTTTATGGAGGTTTGAGGGTTCAGGACAGGCCTCCCCTACCTGTGCCACTTTGCCAGGTGAATTATTTTGAACCGAAGGCCAATCAAGACCCTGTAGGCTCATGAGAAATTTCTACCTCTCCCTTGAAAAATTTAAATTAGAGGCCTTGCCCATAATAAGTCATTACTGGAGATAATGTTCTATGACCTATGTAGAGGGCGGGGCAAACATCTAATTACTGAGTATCTGCCCTTCCAATCCTCCTGAGATGCCCTTCCCTCTGATGCCTCAAAGTGCCTTACCTAATCCTTAGCACTGAATGCCATGTACACCTCATTTTAACTTTCTGTCCCTGAACCTTTCGTATAGGTGGGGTTCCCAGACAAATGTAATTAAATTTGTTTTTTTTTTCCTCTTGTTAATCTGTCTCCTGTTGATCTAATCACTAGTCCAAAATAGCATCACTTCTGCTAAAGCCCACATACTATGTATACTGTATACTTCTCATTTTAACTTTCTGTCCCTGCCTTCCTCGTGTATGTGGCATTCCTATGCACACGTATGTAACAAGTTTGGTTATTTTCTCTTGTTAATCTGCCTCATGCAGGTTTTGTCATCAGAACAGCTGAAAGAACCTCAGGAAGGTGGAGGAAAGTTTCTTCCCCACACGTTTCATCATGGAGGCATGATCAATTATTAACTCTAATCTCCATCCTCTCTCCCCTTCCCGGAGGATGGAGAGTGCGGCTGAAAGTTACAAGCTTCTATCACGGTTTGGTCTTTCTGGTGACCAGCCCCCATTCCGAAGCTGTCCAGGAGTCCACCAAGAGTCCCCCCATTAGAACAAAAGATGCAGCAGCTGTCACTCGGGGTTTTAGGAGCTCCGTGTCAGGAACTGGAAAAAAAAATACACACACACACACACACACACATACATATATACATATATATATATATAATTTCTAATTTCAGGAAGGGACCATTTAGGTATCTAAACTGTATGTGGGGTCTTTGATCCAGCTCCCCTTCTTGTTCAGGGTTTGTCTCCTGCTTCCCAAGTTTATTAGAAATTGACCTTGATTATTAGAGATGGGTGTCTTTTGAGCCCTTATGCCTTTATTGACTCTCCTATCTTTGATCCTATTTCCAGCCTTTGAGGATTTCTCATACTTTCTTGAAAGTTAGACGTGCATGTTAAAACATTTTCATATCATATCCAAGCTTCTTAGGTATTTTGTTATCAGGTAGGTCTTACTGCAATTTGTTAACATTACACCCAGTCTCTACACTTGGAATTGCTTCCTGTTTTGTCTGCTGGTGCTTAACTCCTAGCAGTTGTTCTGTTCATTTGGAACCCATTCCATCTTGTTTCCTTCCATCCCAGATCCAGTGTACTCACTGGGAATCTCCTATCTGTTCTCGCATCCATGGGGAACAGTTCAATCCGAAGCTCTGGTGACTGATGGGGCTCCTACTCTTTGTTAGACTCTCAGGCAGTAAAACTATTTTGCATAATAATCACCTTTCCCCACCACTATGTTGCTTGTGGACTATGAACTTCATTATGGGGTGGGGGTGGGGAAAGCCTGGGATTGTTTGTAGTTTCCCAGAGAGGAATACAAAGATTCTGATGAGTGAAAGAGAGTCTGCTCTGGTCACAGGAATGAAACATTACTGCATGTGTTCTTGCGTTTGCTTTCTTGGCCTTGTGCACTTGGCTTTGGACCAACTTACTCTGACCTTGAATAGCTGACTTTTCCTGTTACCTCCCATTTTAATCTTTCTTGTTTTTGCCTAGCCCCAGTAGGAGAATGAAAGAACAGAATGTTTTCATCTTCTGCAGAATAAAGTGAGCTCAGATTTTCAAAGTATGACCAGAGAAAGCCTCATTCTAGCTTATTAGAGATGTTTCAAATCATGTGAATGTAAAATTTGATTCTGTAAGAGTAATTTATAAGCAGTTGAGAAAAAATCCTGAGAGGAAAATTTAAAAAAAAGTCATCATCCCCTGATCTCTCTTACTGTCTTTACCACTCTGAAACTAGTAAGGTATTAAGAGTGGAAGGGGCAGGAAGAGAATAACCAAATAATTTATAAACATACTAGAGGTCTGGTGCACGAAATCCCTCAGCCCAGCCTGTCCCCTCTTACAGTCTAGGAGACCTTGGAGGATGTCCAACTGAGGCTTAGTCCCATGGGCCTAAGCTGTCAGTCCGACATCCTTAGTGCTGCCAGGAAGGTGGAGGTGGGAAAGGCTCCCACCACCACCGCTGCGTTCACCAGCTGTGAGCCCTGCTTCTGGCTGAGCAGCACTCCTCCTATGGGAGCACACTGACCACCAGAGGGCAGCTCCTGCATTGAGCTTTGCCCCCTGGTGGTTAGTGTGCATCATAGCGACCAATTGTTCTGCTGTTTGGTCAATTTGCATATTAGCCTTTTATTATATAGGATGTGCATAGCCCATGGACACAGACAATAGGCAGGTGAAGACCTGGGGTGAAGTGGGCTAAGGAGTTAATGAAAACAAACGTTTTCTGTAAGTCAAATGTTGACTATTTTATATTTGGGGCAGAGTTGAAAGGGTTCTAATGAGCTGATCTTCTTGAGGATTATCTTGACAATTTGTCATTCACTCATCTGGGCTTGTATAAGGCAAAAAAGACTGCTGGAACAAGTTAGGTTGAGAGATGTTAGGTGTTAGGGTGGGGGTAGTTTTTATTTTGAGCAGATAGAGATGTTCTTTGGGTCTCTTGCAGCCTGGGTGCGGCACCCTGGAGAGAGGAAATATGGTATGGGCTGATAATAGGAGTCTTGCCATACAGATATTTCTAGAGAAGGCTTTCAAGTAAACGCTTCTTCCTGTATTAACTTTTTCAGGGGAGATGTTCCGACACCTTTCTTTCCCTTTGTATTGAGTTGCACAGGTTGGTACATGTGGGACAATTAGTTGAAAGTGCAGAGGGAGCTCCTTCCTTAACTCCTTAGCACCGTGGAGGAGTAGCAGCCCTCTGGATGCCACAAGAGGAAACCCTTAATGAGCTCCTTGTTTTGCTCCAAAGACTTTTGAATTGATTGTTCAGTTCACTTTAACGTAGAAGCCTGCCTTCGCTTTGATATGGTGTAAAGGGGCCAATCCCAGGGGCTCCGTGCTGGACACGTGCAGCAGCAGCTGTTCCCCTTGTGTTTTTTGGCTCACACCCCCTGGCTTCCCACATCCACAGCCCTGCAGGTGCCTGCTATGGGGAACGTCTGCCCATGGTGCCTGATCTACACCGTCTCCAGGCAGCTTGGCCCTCCTCGGAGACAGACATCAACGGCAAAGATCAGAGTGGGATGGCTTTTGAAGCGGTTTGGCAAACTCTGCTTTGCAAACCTGCTGAGAGATGTGGTGTTCCTTTCATGTTTCCTCTCTGTCTGTGTCCAGAGGGCAAAAGGGCGGATCTTCATGTGATGGGGGCTATTGATGTTGGTTGCAAATTCATTTTAGATTAATTGCTACATTTTTTTTTTCCGTCACAGGCCTCTAGCAGCCACTGGAGTCCCTTGATCTTGACATTGCTCTAGCAATACTGCCAGGGAGCGAGGAGAATAATTTCTGTGCACTTCCAAACACAAGAACATAGGAACAGTCCTCATTCACCAGGGGATTGTATTAAATGCTGTTCTGAGTTCCTGCCTTGGTATAATATTGGGTCCTGGTAGTGGTGTGAAGATTACAGGAGGGTACTAGTTATCTAGTTAAGCTTTTAGTGATCCCTCCTTATGCAACCATAATGCATTTCTTGACTCCCCACTGCACGCCAGACACTGGGGGGTTCCGGTTATTTCCTATTCTTACAACAACCCCACGAGACAGTTGGTTATCTTTGTCTTATAGATTAAAAAACAAAAACCTGAAACTAAAATGTAACTAAATTCCACGTCAGGTCTGCGTATGTGAAAGGCCTTTCGTGTACTGAGTCTAAAGACTCTTCCCGCTCATACCAGAGGCCATAAGGGAGCCCAACTCAGCTTGCTTGTTTTACAGTGAGGCTATGGGTGCTTTCAGGGTATAATGCAGAGTGGGGTCCTTTTGACAAAGAACAAATGGCCCACAGAGCAGAAAATAGTGTAATACCTGGACCTGTAAGAAAAAAGTTGGTTAGCGCAATTGAGAGTGCCCAAGTCTTTATTTAGCAAATAGGACCGTTTACATTGCAGGTGTAAAACCCAGAACCTGGCATCGATCTCTCTGTCTCACTTTTCACCGCCCCCCCACTTTTCACTTCCCTTTATCTTGCACATATTTTTGTTACGATTTTGTGGAGGGTAGTGGCTTTTCCCTCAGAGTCTAAGTGGCAGCTGGTAATGGTTTGATTTATTTATTTAGAGATTTCCTGTCAGAGCCTCGTAATAGATTGTTTGAGACTCTAAATGGTTTCGTGAACCGTCAGTTTTCCAGCGGGTCTTTCTTGAGGGAAAACATATCAGATAATGTAACAGTGCAATGACTTAGCAAGTCCCACTGCTTTCATTTTGAGAGGGGAAACAGCCCTGTGTTTTTGCGTGATGTCAGTAGCCTTTTACATGGGCAAATTCCAGCCAAGGAGGATTTGAAGGAATATTACTGTCAGTGTTACACTCCTCGGGCTTACTTGGAGGTTTGCCTAGGAGGAGGTCAGTTGTTAGGCAGGAGTTTGCAAATGTCAGTGTGTAGAAGAAACACTTTTGATGCTTCTTTAAAAAAAAAAAAAAAGTAGATTCCCAGACCCTCAGCCCCAGCTGTAGATGCTTCTGAGGCTCACAGGCTACAGCTGGTTTGGAATGGAACCCTGGGATTCTAGGTCATTCGAATAAAGATATTACTCAGGATTCCTTTTAAAATTCTGGCTCCGTTTATCTTGGAATGTGATGCTGTAGCTGTAAGTTTTAAATGTTTATTTAAGGAAGACAATAATGGGAAAAATCACGTTGCTGTAAATGTTGAACTACTTTCTATCACTGTCTCTAAGAATGACATATTTTCTGTTGTATGTTGTACTTTGTGGCTACAGAATTCCTCA
>PVJC01039624.1:0-16165 GCA_004026665.1 Murina feae | reverse complement strand
CAAGAAATATTCAAAGTGATGAATAGCAAGAACCTACAGCCAAAATTACTTTACCCAGCAAAGCTATCGTTCAGAATTGAGGGTCGGATAAAGACCTTCACAGACAAGAAAAAGCTAAAAGAGTTCATCACCACCCAACCAGTATTATAGGAAATGCTGAAAGGTATCCTTTGAGAATGAGGAAGAAGAAAAAGGAAAGTAAAAATTATGAACAACAAATATAGATCAACGAGTGAATCTAAGAATCAAGTGAATAAAAAATCTGATGAACAGAAGAAACTGGTGAATAGAATAGAATCAGAGGCATAGAAAGGGAGTGGACTGACAATTTTCGGGTGTTAAGGGTGTTGGGGATGCGTGAAGAGACTGGACAATAATTGTACACCTATGGATGAGGACAATGGGGGGGCAAGGTCAGAGGTTGGGTGGGAATTGGGAGGAGGGGAGCTATGGCGGAAAAAAGAGGAACAACTGTAATAATCTGAACAATAAAGATAAATTTAAAAAAAAAGAAAAAGAAAAACATTAAATACATGCACATTTGTACATTTGAGGTAGACTGAATAAATCTAGAGAGAAATCTATGTTCTTCCCAAACATCTAAACACAGTTTCACTAACCAATTTAGGGAAATGCATCATTGGCTATAAATCACTTTTAAGTTTTCCTTCTTTAATGACCTATCAAAGAGCAAAAAACAGGGCCCATACTATAAAATCCATAATCTTCTCTGCTCACCAAAGTCACATTTAAGTCTGGCTTTTGTCTCATGCTATTGAGTTTTCCACCAGGTACAAAATGGAGAGTTGAAAAAGACTTGTGCTTTTTACAAAGCAAAACAATTTGGTTGCCACTCAGCAATTCCTGGTAAAATGCCAGGAAGCCTAAAAAAGAAAGTTAAAATTTTCCTAATTTAGACTTTACAAAAATTAGTGTGAGATGTTCATAGCCTGTCAGACAATCCAATCTATCCTTTTATTTTTTAAATATTAATAAACAAGGGAAAATACACTTGATTTGTTCAATCTTATTTGAATAAACATAATACAAATCTATCTGGCCTTGCATGCCCTCAAGAAAATGGAGGTAACTTGAGATGCGTTTATTACTTCATTTCAAGTCCTTCATGATTCTCATAATAGTGAATGCTATTAGAATCTTTTTATTATTGATGTTTTTTGAAAGAGAGATAGAGAAACACCAATTACTGTTTCATTTACTTACGCTTTCATTGGTTGATTCTTGTATGCACCCTGACTGGGGATTGAACCAACATCCTTGGTATATTGGGACAACCAACTGAGCTACCAGGGCAGGGCCTGCTATTAGAATATTTTCCAAAGTTTGACAAAGATGTGCAATTCTCATGCTCTTTACCAGCAAATTTTGCAGGCAACCCTGCAAAAAGTTGTTTCTCCTTTGAGCTCTCACACATATGCACTTTTCCCCTAGAACCAAGGATGTAAGGGAGTATCGCTCAGTCTCATAGCCTCTTTGCTCCTAAAAAGAAAATCAAATTCCCCAGATATTTTCAAACTCTACCACGAACAGAACATTCTCAGCTCTGCATGTGCATCATTATCTCTTTTGCATTTCATCTTTATATTCACTGGGTTCACAGAAAGGACATACACAGAATAAGGAAAATAGCTGCTTCTTAGACACCAAATTTAGTAATTCTCTCAAATCTACTGGCACACATCTAAAAAGTAATATTTTTATAAGGCTTCATTAGGTTTTCATTGGTTCTGTCTTTTAAGAATACACATGCTGAATCGTCCATAACCTCAAGCCAAAATACATCTGCAAACTAGAAGAAATGTTTTTATAGGAAGACAAGAGTCATCACAATTTAAAAAGGGATATAGTGAGTAAAGACAGACAGATGTGGGCTCATCTGGATCCCACTTTAGTATCTCCCAAGCATCAAGTTACTAACTGATGGAGGCCATCAATCTACGGTGCTCTAAGATTCCAGCCGGCTCCAATAGCCTTACCTGTTAATATGAGATTACTGTAAGTATTGGAGAATTGCTCCTTTAGAAGAACCAGATGCATCTGAGCTGCCTTCTCACGTTGGAGCTCAAGCATAACATCAGGGTGCTGGGCAATCTTGCAGCCTTTCTGTTTATCCAAGGCAACATCACTCCGAACAATGTCTACAGAAAGAAAAAAAGGGGGAGGGGCAGGCAGCACAAATGAAAAACAAAAAAATAAAAATAAACAAATAGCCCTGGTTGGTTTGATTCAGTGGAAAGAGCATCAGCCTATGGACTGAAGAATCCCAGGTTTGATTCTTGTCAAGGGTACGTACCCAGGTTGTGGGCTCAATCCCCTGTAGGGGGTGTGCAGGAGGCAACCAATCAATGATTCCCTGTCATCATTGATGTTTCTATCTCTCTCTCTCCCTCACCCTTCCTCTCTGAAATCAATAAAAATACATTTAAAAATAAATAAACAAACCAATAAGACAAAAACCATACACATATTACAGTCCTGTTTTATCCCAAAATGACAATTTATAAACTACCAGTATTTTCATCAGAATTAAGAAATTCAAAATTAATAAACCTGAGGGTCTCCAACTTCATGATACATCCTGCAAGTTTCTCTGGTCTTTTCCAAATTCTTGGAAGATTTTTTGTTTCTTATCTCTCTCTAACCTTACTTGAGATTCTCACTCCTTCATTCCTCTTCTAAGCTCACCTATAGTATTTACTTACCTCATGGGGCCTTTTTTTTAACATCTTTTAGCACTCTGCATGGGAAAAATAGTACAATTTTGTCTGAATACTAGTGACTATGAAGGTCATTTCCTCTATCTCATGCCATAGGACCAAGTGATAACTCCAGCATGTGTATTCAGGATTCTTGGACTGTTTTCAAGTTTACCTCCCAGCCAGCTTACTCAGTTCAAACTACAGCTGCCTTTCTGTGGGTTAGCTACTCAGAATTTCTCCTGATATTTTTTTCATATACCTCTGGGTACATTCTGACTCAGTAACTGTCCTTTCAATTTAGAAATATTTTGAGTCACTAAAGAAAGCAAGAGCAGGGCTAGAGTAACTTTTCAGATCTTTTTATTTCCCAGTTACTTTCCCATTAGTGATAGATTGCTTTTTATACAGTATGATTTACACTCAAAGAAAAGTATTCTTTAGAAAACAGCCTTCCTCAAAACATAAACTTTCTTCTAGAATGTGTCACAATTACCAGGAAGCTTTCATGACCTAGAGTTATTTGTTTTACTTTTATAAGTTAAAATATAATTCAGCTGATTACCATAGAAACAAATTATATTATCAATAGTAGTTTGGATAACAACTCTAAAAACTTTCAAGTTTTACAAAGCAAAGTAAAGGATTTTAGAAGAAAACGCTTAAAAAAAAAAAAAAAGCTGCTCTGCCACTGCTCACTGCTGACATCAATGGCTTTAGAACAACAACAATAAAAATGACCATGTTGATGGTACCAGTAGAAATATTTGGTTCTTTAAGCAGTGCTCAACATCATTCAACCAAAACCTTGAAATAAAGTGACCATATTATCTTAATATTAATAATACTAAGAAAAGAAAACAATGGGCATGGCCAAATATACTTTCTGGACTTTAGAAAAGTATGTTATGACAATGTTTGGGGGGAAAACAGATATTCTATATGGATTTTTATCTATACTTCATCTGTTCAACATTGTATCAAAGACTAGATAAACACAAAGCGAGAATACTTATCAAAGATGCACATGGTCATATATCTGAAGGAAGAGTAAGCATCATAAATGATAGGCTCAACATTCACAATTATGTTGGCAACCCAGAAATGTAGGATGAGATCCCCAACATGTATGTAAGGACATGAACACAAAGTCCTGCATTTATACTGAAAATTAATTACACAAGATAATATGGAAAGGTTGTACCAGACAAAAGTTGATATTTAAGATCTTATTAAGAATTGTAAATTTTAGTTAAATACAAGCTTAACATAAGCCAGTGATATATTGCCAAATATAACACTGCCACCAAAAAAAATTTAAATCTTAGACTAAATTAATGGAACCAGAACATCCAGAATACAAAAGATCACATAGCCACACTGCATTCCATGCCAGTCAAGGGAAGCAGAGTAAAGAGTTGGAGTTAAGCAGACCTCAGTTCAAATTCTGATTTTGGGGAGGGGGAAAGTGGGAAGGGGGAGAACCAAGATGGTGGCATAGGCAAATGCCTGTACTCACTGCCTCCCACAACCACATCAAAGTTACAACTAAGAGATTTGGGCAAATGGTGGCGGTATAGACAGGCGTGTCCCAAGTCTTGTCCCAGAGCAGACAGGGTGAGCAGCTGAATTGGCAGAGAAGATTCAGCTGGGAGACAGTTTGCAGCTGGGGGACTGTTGGAGACCACCAGATGGGGCCCCCCTAACCAGAAAGCCTCCACTGCTGCTGAAATCTCTCCCAGAGTGGCTGGCTCTGCTGCAGAACCTCGCCATCTTGAGTGGCTGTTATTGGAAGTATATACATCCAGGGGCTCTGCAACCATGCACCCAGGGACCAGCTATGAACCCAGGAACACCTGATCTCAAATAGCGCAAATACATGGACTCAGACGAGCCCTGTGCCACCTCACGGAAAGGTCAGATTTCGCCTAAAGGTGCAGTTTGTCATCCAGGTTGGAGAGAGGAATGTGTGCACGTGGGGGGGAAGCCTGCACCCCACAAAATCCATGACCATTGGGGCCAGTGTGATCCGCAAGTGGGAAGGGGACCCACAGGGCTGCTGGCAGAAGGGAACTCTAAAAAAAGTCAGCCCATAGCTGGACTGGCTGCAAAAAGGCAGCCTCGGATTTTGCCAGTGTGCTGGCTGCTTAGTGCCAGGGGAGAGAGGACTTGCGAAAGAGACATTGGGAGAATTGCGCACAGAGCTGGACAGTGGAGGTTGCGAGCTCACACACTTACTGGGGCTCCTTTTTTTTTTTTCTTGTTAAATCCTTGCTTTTTATTATTAAACCAAATACACAGGATCGCCCAATTGGGGTCACTCACAGAAACTGCAGGGGAAAGTTGTTTTTGTGGAACCTGGGAATCAGAGCAGGAGTAATGGACGAAGAAACCAGCTCTAGGGCAGTCCATTCTCCCAAACCAGTATTAAGTTCGATAGAAAAAACAAAACCTAAATACTAGCTAGAGAAGACCTTTAGCCCGGGATGTCACTCCAGAAACACTGCCACCCAGGGGCTGAACCACAAACTGACTCTTCTGTAAACACAAATAAAGGCAGTCTGGAAAACTGCTTTAAAACCAGGAGTGTGGTTTACAACACAGAGGAGCAGTGTATCACAGGGAACTTCAATACTTTCATGAATACCTGACAGGACAAAGGCATGCCAAACAGAAGGGTAGAGGAAGTGAATAACCCTCACTAATGGACTTTTTTTTTTCACCTTTTACTTAAGAAACTAAAATTTTTTCCTCACTTAATTTTACCTTTTTAATTATTACATTTTTATTTTTAATCAATATTATTGCTACTACTATTTTACCTTTTTATCTTAAGTGTCATTTTATTTATTTTCTCTTTATTTTATTTTGGGCGTAGTGTTCTACATTCTATTTTCATTTTTCCTTTAGCATCATTTTACTCTATCTCAACTTCACCTTTATGCCAACACTCTGTTTCTCACTTTTCCCCTTTTGTTGTCCTGTTTCTCTTACTCTATTTCTGCTTTAGATTTTCCCTACTCCCTCTTTTTACCCCATTAAAATTTAACCATACTTATATATGTAATTTCCAATCCCCTGCTCTAAATCCATACACACTTCACTCTTCTCTTTCTTCACTATCCAACTTTTTTTCTCTCTGTCATTTTGCTATTGTTTGCTTGATTGTTGATTATACTGGGGTTTTTTTATGCTTGGTTGCGAGATTGTTTCACTTTTTCTTTTTGTTTTGCTGCTGTTGTTGTTGTTGTTGTTGCTTTGGTTATTTTTTTGCCTCCGTTTACCTTCACCTTGCTTGATATCAGTTGTTGTTTGTAGTTTGCATTCATTTCTAGGTAACTGTTACTGGCATTTGTTGAAATTAGTGGCTGTTCTATTGGAGTTTTTTCCCCATATAGTTTCTTCCTCACTTCTGTTTCATTCTCTTTTCTCTCTTACTTTTTATTTCCTTTTCCCAATTTTGTTTTTGCATGGCCCCTTTTTTTTCTTTTCTTTTTATCCTTTTTCTTTTTCCCTTCTTTCTTTCTTATCCCCTAATTCTCTTTTCTCTGGTGGTCACCTTTATTTGGGGTTATTAGTATCATAAATACATTTGTGTTCAGTACTTTGTGCATTTTGCCTTGCTGTGCTGTATTTTGTACCTTTAAATAAACTCAGGAGAGAGAAAACTACATAATTAGACACTCAGAGAAGACAAATCATGGGGAGACAAAGAAACAGCCCGCATATGAAAGAAAAACAGGTATCACCAGAAAAGGAAGTAAACGAAATGGAGGCAAGCAACCTGTCAGAGAAAGAATTCAGAGAAATGGCCATAAGGTGGATGAAAAGAATGGGAGACAAATTCAACAATATGTGTAAGAATCAAGAGGAAATGAAGAAGAACCAAGAAGAAATGAAAAATGGCATCACTGCTATAAAGAACTCAATAGAAAGCATCAACAGTAGACTAGAAGAAGCAGAGGACCACATCAGTGAGCTAGAAGACAAGGTACAAAAAAATAACCAAGCAGAGCAGCTTCTAGGAAAAATAAATAAAAAGCAGGAGGAGAGCCTAAGAAAACTTAGGGACAACACGAAAAAAAACAACATCCACATAATAGGGGTTCCAGAAGGAAAGTATACTGAGCAAGGAATAGAAAGCTTGTTTGAAGAAATGACAAGAAAACTTCCCTGATATAGGGAAGAAAAAACTCATACACATCCAAGAAGATCACAGAGTCGCAAACAAAATGAACTCCAAAAGACCAACACCAAGGCACATTATAATTAAACTGGCAAACATCAACGACAAAGTAAGAATCTTAAAAGTGGCCAGAGAGAGACAGAAAGTTACCTACAAAGGATCCCCCATCAGACTAGCGACTGATTTCTCAATAGAAACACATCAGGCAAGAAGGGAATGGAATGAAATATAGGAAGTCATGCAAAAGAGGGGTCTGAATCCAAGATTATTATACCCAGCAAGGCTATCAATCAAAATTGAGGGTGAAATCAGGAGCTTCACAGACAAAAAAATGAGTAAGGGAGTTTGTTACTATCAAACCAGCAATGCAAGAAATGTTAAAGGGTCTGCTGTAAAAAGAAAAAAATAGGAAATGAAGAAGGAACACAGGGGTAAAGAATAAAAATGGTGAAAAACAAGTACTATCAGTAATAACTTTAAATGTAAATTGTTTAAATGTCCCAATCAAAAGACATGGAGTAACTAAGTGGATAAGAAAACATAACACATATATCAACTGTCTAAGGAAACCCACCTCAGAAAAAAAGATGCACACAGACTGATGGAGAAGGGATGGAAAAAGGTTTTTCAGATGAAGGGAAATGAAAAAAAAGCTGGGATAGCAATACTTATATCTGACAAATTAGATCTCAAAGTGAAGTACATAAAAAGAGATAAGGAAGGCCACTTCATAATATTAAAGGGAGCAATGCAACAAGAAGAAATAACTCTGGTAAGCATATATGCACCCAATATAGGAACACCCAAATACATAAAAAAAAACTTCTGGACGATATCAAGGTAGAGATTGACAGCAATACAGTCATAGTAGGGGACTTTAATACTCCATTATCACCATTGGACAAATCCTCTAAACAAAAAATCAGCAAAGAAACAGCAAGCCTAAATGACTCACTAGATCAGATGGAATTAAATGACACCTTCATTTTTAGTATATGTGCTGCCAAAGGGAGCACAATTGACACCTTCAAAATACTTTACACCAAAGCCACAGAATATACATTCTTCTTAAGTACACATGGGTCGTTTTCAAAGATAGGCCATATATTGGGTCACAGGCAAAGTCTCTTTAAATTCAAGAAGACAGAAATCATATCAAGCATCTTCTCAGATAACAATGGCATAAAACCGGAAATCAACTACAATAAAAACAATCCAAAAAAAATCAAACACATGGAGACTAAATAGCATGCTATTAAACAAGGACTGGGTTACCAGAGACATCAAAGAAGAAATAAAAAAAATATCATGGCAACAAACAACAATGAAAACACAATCCAAAACCTATGGGACACAGAGAAAGCAGGAAAGTTCATAGCTCTACAAACCTACTGCAAAAAAACAAGAAACAATGATAATAAATTACCTAACCCTACAACTCAAAGAGTTATAAAGAGAGCAACAAGAAAAGCCCAGTGTAAGCAGAAGGAAGGAAATAATAAAGATCAGAGCAGAGATAAACGACATAGAGACCAAAAACACAATACAAAAGGTCAACAAAGCCAAGAGCTGGTTCTTTGAAAGGATAAACAAGATTGCGGAACCTCTAGCCATGCTAACCAAGAAGCAAAGAGAGAGGACCCAAATAAACAAAATCAGAAATGAAAGAGGAAAAATAACAACAGACCCCACAGAAATACAAAGGATTGTTAAAAAATACTATGCACAACTCTATTCCAACAAATTAGACAACCTGGAGGAAATGGACATATTCCTAAAAAAAAAATACAACCTTCCAAAACTCAATAAGGAAGAATCTAAAAATCTCACTAGGCCAATAACTATGGAAGAAATTGAAGCAGTAATCAAAAAGCTTCCAGCAAACAAAGTCAGGGGCCAGATGGTTTTACAGGGGAGTTTTACCAAACATTTAAGGAAGAACTAAAACTTTTCCTTCTCAGAGTATTCCAAAAAATTCAAGAGGAAGGAACACTTCCAAGCTCATTCTATGAAGCCAGCATTACCCTAATACCAAAACCAAATAAAGACAACACAATGAAAGACAAGAGAAACTAAAAAAAGCAATCCCATTTACGATCACACCAAAAAAATTAAGATACCTAGGAATAAACTTAACTGAAGAGGTAAAAGACCTCTCTACTCAGAAAACTACAGAACGTTGAAAAAAGAGACGGAGGAAGACATAAACAGATGGAAGAATATACCATGTTCATGGATTGGTAGAATCAATATCATTAAAATGTCCATACTACCGAAAGCAATCTGTAAATTCAATGCACTCCCCATTAAAATACCAATGGCATATTTCACAGACCTAGAACAAACTCTCCAAAAAGACCCTGAATAGCTGCAGTGATCCTGAGAAAGAAGAACGAAGTTGGTGGGATCTCAATACCAGATATCAAGTTGTGTTACAAAGCCACTGTGCTCAAAACTGCCTGGTACTAGCACAATAACAGACATATAGATCAATGGAATAGAAAAGAGAAGCCAGAAATCATCCTGAACCAATACGCTCAATTAATATTTGATAAAGGAGGCAAGAACATACAATGGAGTCAAGACAGTCTCTTCAATAAATGGTGTTGGGAAAATTGGACAGATACATGCAAAAAAATGAAACTAGACCACCAACTTACACCATACACAAAAATAAACTCAAAATGGATAAAGAACTTAAATATAAGATGGGAAACCATAAAAATACTAAAGGAATCCAAAGGCAACAAAATCTCAGACATATGCCAAAGCAATACAAATGGGACAAATATCAAAATAAAAAGCTTCTGCACAGCAAAAGAAACCATCAGCAAAACAACAAGAAAGCCCACTGCATGGGAGAACATATTTGCCAATGTTATCACTGATAAAGGTTTAATCTCCAACATTTATAGAGAACTAATATAACTTAACAAAAGGAAGATAAACAATCCAATCAAAAAATGGGCAAAGGACCTAAATAGACACTTTTCAATAGAGGACATTCAGAAAGCCAAGAGACATATGAAAACTTGCTCAAAGTCACTAATCATTCCAAAGATGCAAATCAAAACAACAATGAGGTACCATCTCACACCTGTCAGAGTGGCTATCATTAACAAATCAACAAACACCAAGTGCTGGAGAGGATGTGGAGAAAAAGGAACCCTCTTTCACTGCTGGTGGGAATGCAGACTGGTGCAGCCACTATGGAAGACAGTATGGAGTTTCCTCAAGAAGTTAAAAATGGAACTCCCATTTGACCCAGTGATATCACTAATAGGAATATATCCCAAGAAACAAGAAACACCAATCAGAAAGGATATATACATCCCTATGTTCATAGCAGCACAATTTACCATAGCTAAGATTTGGAAACAGCCTAAGTGCCCATCAGCAGATGAATGGATTAGAAAACTGTGGTACATCTACACAATGGAATACTATGCTGCTGTAAAAAAGAAGGAATTCTTACCATTTGCAACAATATGGATGGAACTGGATAGCATTATGCTCAGTGAAATAAGCCAGTCAATGAAAGAAAAATATCACATGACATCACTCATTTATGGATAGTAAAGACCATTATAAACTGATTAACAAAAATAGGTACAGAAGCAGAGCAGCATCAAACAGTCAAACTACAGCAGGAAAGCCGGGGAAGATTGGGGGAGGGAGAGGTAAGAGATCAACCAAAGGACTTTTATGCATGCATATAAGTATAACTAATGGACACAAAACACTAGGGGGTAGGGAAGGTCAGGGGAAGGTCAAGGGGGAAAAAAAGAGACATACCGTATTTTCCGGCATATAAGACGACGGGGTGTATAAGATGACCCCCAACTTTTGAGAAGATTTTCCTGGGTTAAAAAGCCCAAATGGGGACCATATTTGGCACAAAAAGGAGCCAACCGGAGACACTTGCGGTCTCCGTCTGGCTCCATTGAAATGAATGGAGTGCGGCCGTTTTTGAGCTCCCCCCACCGTATGTAGCGACTGCAGATTTTCCAGTCCGGCTCGGAAGTTTCAGCACCCGGCATGTAAAATGACCCCCAACTTTTAAGATTTTCCTGGGTTAAAAAGTCGTCTTATACGCCGGGAAATTCGGTATGTACTACTCTTTGTAATATTTTAAGCAATAAAACAAAATTTAAAAAATAAATTAAATAAATTTTAGTGTCTTCTATTAAAATTTGATATGTTTCTTAGATTTATTCAAAGATACTATGGTTTTTGCTGGTATAATTTTTAATAATATATTCTAGGTTGTCTAGTTTGTAAAAAATTAGTCAGGTTTTGCTATATATAGCTTGACTTTAGCAATGCTGGCAAACTCTCTTATTATTGCTAACCATTTTTGACTAGATGTTTATGAATTCATTATGTAACCAATTATACATCTGCTAACAAAAACAAATTTGTTGCCTTGGCTAGTGTGGCTCAGTTGGTTGGGCATTTTCCAGTGCACAGAAAGGTTACCAGTTCAATTCCTGATCAGGGCACATGCCTGGGTTGTGGGTTTGATCTCTGGTAGGGGGCATGCAGGAGGCAGTCGATTGATGCTGTGCTCTCACATAGATGTTTCTCTCTTCTCCCTTCCTCTCTCTCTAAAAATCAAAATTATTCATTTTAAAATGTGTTTCTTCTTAATTCTTATATATTTTATTTACTTTTCTTATTTGTTGGAATACATAGGACTATTTCATTTCTAACCGTCTTACATTCAGAGTCAATGGCTGCCTTTTCCTAGATTACCTTTTCAAATATGTTTGTATATTAAACAGTCTTAGAAGATAGAGATAGTACCTCCCTCCAGAGCAAAGAGCAGGCATGCTTAGTATCCTATATAATAATTATAGAGCATTTTCTCTAGAATACAGGGCAGGCCTGTTTATTTCTCATTATAAAAGATTCAGGGTTCCCTAATCTCAGTGTTCCTCTCTTGTCATACAACCCATTGCACATGCAAGTATCACTTAGCGTTCTTCCTATTGTCCGCAAACTGAGACTCAGCAAAACAGTTAAAAAATGTGCTGATACTCTAGCCACAGATATTGCTGTGAAAAATAAACTGTTTTGTATCTGACACAGGAGTCTCATATCTTCTACCACCATCCATGTAACTCTGGCAGCCTACCTTGTTAGTTTGCATGTAGGATAAAACTTCAAACCCTTCACAATTCTTGGTAGTATTGTGCCCACTAGTATCTCCAGTACAAAGGTGAGCTGAGGGCATTACTGGCTTCTTTTTGACTTTAAAAGGAATGCTTCTAACATTTCACCATAAGTATAAAAATTGATTTAGATTCTTGGTAGATATCTTGGTGGATACTCTTTTTCAGATTATGGGGAGTCGTTAAAAATTTCTAACTTGCCAGCTGGTGTGGCTCAGTAGTTGAGTACTGACCCATGAACCAAGAGTTCACAGTTTGATTTCTGGTCAGGGCACATGTCCAGATTGTGGACTCAATCCCCAGAAGGGAGCATGCAAGAAGCAGCCAATTAATGAAGTTTCTCTCTCAGTGATGTTTCTATTTCTCTACTCCTCTCCCTTCCTCTCTCTAAAAATCAATTTTTAAAAAAAACATTTTAAAAAGTCTTAACTCATTTAACTTGGGATATTGTTGCCTATTCTAAAGAACTGATATAGCTTTCAAAAATGAATCCCCTTAGAATCAAAAATAAGGAAGAAATCCCTAGGAAGTAGTTACTGGAATTTCAGGTAAAACCGTTATTCATTATGTCCTGCCCTGCAGGACGTTTGACATTCTTGGCCCCAATCAATCAGAGATAGTGCCACCCCTAGTGTCAATGTTTATGAACCCCTCCCCCAATTTTTAAAAATGTTCTCTAGAGCATGGGTTGCAGACTTTTTCTATAAAGAATCAGACAGTAAACATTTTAGTTTTGTGCATACAGCCTCTGATGCAACTACTCACCTATGCTGTTGTAATGCAAAAGCAGCCAAAGACAATACATAAGTATATGGGCAACCAGCTGTGTTCCAATAAAACTTTATAAAAACAGGTGGTAGAGAGATTTGCCTTGCAGGCTATATACTCTGCCGACTCCTACTCTAGAGGAATGAGTAAAGAGTAGAATACCCTCAAATTTCACAGATAAGGAAACTACAGACAGGGATAAAGTGATTTGCTCAGTATTCTGTTTGCACGGTGTTTTGTACTAAACCAAGATTATAACCCTGGCCTCCTAACTGCTGGTGCTCTTCCCACATCACCCAGCAGAATAAGGGACACACTGGCAGAAAGTGCCTCTGCAAGTATTTTTATCCATTTTCACTAAATGTATGCACATATATATGGATACTTGCCAGATGTCCATGAATATTCAAGTCTCTGTTCCAGTTCCCTCCTCTGAGGTCTGCAGGATTTCTCTACTTTTACATCATTCCCAGATGAAGACACCATTGTTCCATCACAAGAATGTTCATGAAAACAAGCAATACAATTGAGTTGGAAGCTGAAACCAGAAGCAAAGACTTCTCACAATAACTCAGCATAAATCATTCTTCAGCTAAATATTTCTAAGGCTATCCTTACAGTATTGACCACAGCCCTGATTTTTCATTGGTACACCATGACTCATAACCAACTTGAAGTCTATTTTCAAGTGAGAGTTACTGTAGAATTGGATCTAATCTATACAAAGTAGTAGAATGTATCATAACTACTTCTTTTATTTTATCTGTAATTGCTGAAATTGTATCCACAAATACATTTTTGCACTTATTGGTTCTTTATAAAAGTGCTAAATAATTTACCTCATGGAAAGACTGTGTAATCATAAGTAGCTGTTAGTAGGGATACACATAGCATAAAGTAAAGCATTAGTTCTTAGGATGAGACAAGAACTGTTACATAGCCAACCTTGGCCAAAGCAAGATATTTGCTGGTTTACTAAGTGTCTCTGGGGCCATTTTTACCCACATTTGGGGCCATTTTTCACACACTGGTAAAAGACCGGACTATTAACTAAATGTCTTCCAACTCCAAAATTTACTTTGGCTTAATTCAGAAGAAAAAAGAGAATGCTACATCCTGAAGAAATCCTCATAGAAGGTGAACTCAGCATGAAGAACAGACAGAATTCAGATTATGGAAAGAAAAGACAGAGATACATAAAGAAAAAAGGTAGATCTGCACCAATGGGCTCCTCTCTTCCTCCTCACATCCAACAACCACTCAGAAACTCTAGGATCATCCCATTATCAAGTGTCTCCTAAAGAGCCACTTATAATCTGCACTTACAATCTGCACACCTTAGGAAAAGAGATGAAGTCAGGAGTGTGTAAAAAAAGTGGGTTGAGTTCGTAACCAAATCTTTATTGAAGGATAAGTAGAAGTCTATCTGATGGAGACTCCAAGTACATTATATATTTTCATTACTTTGCTAATTTTGCTTCCTATTTGAAATATTCCCTTTTCCACATACCATAATTAGAATACTAAAACTAGAGTATAGTAGGGTGGCAAGAAACCTGGAGAAACAGCTGGGAACAAGAAATGGTTCAGAATTTACTTCACCAGAGCAGCAATCATGAATGCCAATTAGAGCCAATACCCTAATATATTTGGTCATTGTGCAGCGATAATTTTAGATGGCAATTTCCTTTAGAATCTGATGTATTCAAATCTTTTGGAGCTAACTAAATAATAGGCAAGAACAGGAAGCCAACAATTACATTTAATGCATGCTTTTTGATGACTAAGAAAAAAATACTTAAACACTGGATTGGAGTCAGTCGCAATGAAGTTCATTTTCTGCCTGAAAAACTAAAAGATTGTAGAGTTGGGTTTTCCCCCATTGTATCTGTAGACTGGCTAGGACTAGAATTTATATATCATTTAAGTATACTATCAGTTCTCCAAAGCATAATGTGTAATATAAAAATGCTAAATATCAAAATCAATCAAAAACAAAACAGAGTTCTAAAGAAATTAAAACAAAAGTTTAGACATCTGAACTTTTAATAAGGACTTGTCCAGCATCATTATTTTCTTGTTTAACTTGGAAGCAAACCAAATTTCCTTATGTGGATTGCTTTGGAGCCGCCTAGTGGCAGCCTCAGGGGACCCACAGAACTAGTTCTAGAAAGGACCAGGCTTTCAAGGGAGTGTTAGTTATATGCTGGTAATAATTCAAACAAACACATCAGCTCCTGCAATGTGCTCAACACACTATGTTGAACACTAGGAATTCAAAGATTAATAAATATTGGTCCCTACCCTTATGAAGCTCACAGCCTGTAATGATAACAAGTAAGAACAGAAATAATTCTAAAACAATGTAATAAGCACTTATAATCTACATACCTAGGGAAAAGAGATGAAGTCAGAAGTGTGTAAAAAAGTGGGTTGAGTTCGTAACCAAATCTTTATTGAAGGATAAGTAGAAGTCTATCTGATGGAGACTCCAAGTACATTATATATTTTCATTACTTTGCTAATTTTGCTTCCTGTTTGAAATATTCCCTTTTCCACATACCATAATTAGAATAGTAAGACTAGAGTAGAGTAGGGTGGCAAGAAACCTGGAGAAACAAGCTGGGAACAAAAAAATGAGTGCCTTTATGGTTTGAACTTTATTTCCAGGCTCTGAAGAGATATCAGAGGCTCTGTATCCAGAGAAGTGATCTACCAAAAACTATACGTGGGACTAATAGCAGTATGAGGAATATGTAAACAGAGCTGGGAAGCAGAGACCCATTAATATACCATTAATGGTGCAGGAGAGAGGTAAGATGGGTTGGCAATACAGTAATAGCAAGAAAGAGTATTCCAGAGTTAAAGATGGCTATATCTGACAGCCAAATAAATATGTGAGATTAGACTCAGAAAAGAATAAAAAATAATACAAAGCTTTCCTTAAGACACAAGGTAGAAAGTGATGGCATTAACCATGGTAGTGGGGGCACAGGAGAAGTTGAGGGAACAAGTAATAATGAAAAACCTTAATAAATTTTATTTGGGGTACATATTAGATATAAGATTTGTTTAAAAAACACTAGAAGTAACTGTAAATTTCAAAAAATCTGAAAATTATATTATAACCACCTCAAAATAATCACACTAGTTATCACCACTATTGAAATACTAGGGGCCCGGTGCACAAAAATTTGTGCACTCGGGGTGGAGGGAGTCCCTCAGCCCGGCCTGTGCCCTCTCACAGTCTGGGACCCCTCAGTGGATGTCCTATGATGGCCCCAGTCTGCCAGGCGCCTTTTGTGTGTGTGTGTGTGTGT
>PVJC01039622.1:0-16175 GCA_004026665.1 Murina feae | reverse complement strand
TCAGGCCTGGTACAGACAGTGCACTGGGCAGAGGGCCCTGGACTGGGCTTACCCACCCAGAAACCTGGCAGCATCTGCCTTGGAGCTGTGACTTCAGAGTGCCTTGTCTTGGCTGCTGCCAGCGGCGGCAAGGCCTTATGAGGGAGGACTGCAGATTTCCAGCTACAAGTCAGTGCTTTGCTCTGCCCAGTGATCAGCTTGCAAACCCGTCTTTCCCCAACCACCTCTGCACCCATATTGGCCACAGGTTCCTCTGGCTTTCACCCCAGGATCCTGCTCTGTGACACCCCTCAGCACTCCCCTCTGGACAGCAGCCCTCAAATTGGGTACCCCCCCCCAACCTTCCCCTTCCTGAAACTGACTTTGCTCCATCCTTTTCCCACTTCTGATCTGGGTAATCTGGGGGGTGAGAGGGGAGAGTCCATCCTGTATCCTTAATGGCTGAGAGCAGATCATAGTGCCAATCTCAGTGGCATTGCATTTAACCTTGACTTCCAGAGGCAGGGCCTGTCTAAGCCATGCTTTCTCACAATATAGTCCCTGAACCCCGGAAGCACCCAGGAGCTTGTTAGAAATGCATGTTCTCAGGCCCACCCCAGACACACTGCAGAGTCACAGACTCTGGGGTGAGGGCTGGCAATCTGTGCTTGAACAGGCCCCCCCAGGTGACCTGGGAACCCCTGGTCTAAGGAAACGGACCTGCCCTCGTGGGGAAGGGAGTGCGTTGGTCCATACCTCCGTCTACATGCAGCACCGCTGCAATGTCTGTTTTGAGTGAGCCACACTGGGGGCTTGGGTAGGCAGTGACCCTGGTCCCCTGAGGGCTGAGAGTTTCCCTAAATCAATTCTTTGGGTTGCATCACGGGGAAAGGAGCTGCTGTGGATTCAGTCCTAGTGGAAAGGACGGCATTACCTCACCACAGAGGTGGCCTTGAGGGTAAAAGGAAACCCACCCACAGGAAGTGAACAATCCAGCCATTGTGGAAGGGCCCAGGGCCCACGGGGTACATTTCCTAAGAGCTGAGGCATTTCAGTGGAGGGAAAAGGCACTGATAAACCTTATGAATCAGTTATGATTACTAGTTGCTCTTTTTTACTGATCACCTCTGTCAGGGCTGGATAAATGGCCCTGTGGTCCATCCTCACCGAGTTTATAGGAGGGTGAGAGCATTAGTCAGACTAGATTAGGCTGTGACAAGCAGCAAACCACCCCCAAAGTCTCAGTGGCTTAACATAACAAACGCTTATCTCGCAACCGCTCCCTATCTAGTGAGGGTCTGCTCTGCTCCACAGAATCAAATCCCTCAGGGGCTCCCTGATAGGGAACCCACATCTTGTACAGCCTCGGTCTGCAGCAGGAGAAATAGCTGGGGGTCAGACCCCCCCACCTCCCCAGGGGTGAATCCCATCACGTTGCTGACATTTCACGGGGCAGCATGAGTCATACGGCCCGCCTGACTTTAAGGGCCAAGAAGTGTATGCAGAAAGGACACAAATAAATAAATAAATAAAAATAGGACATTAAAAAAACATTACCACACTGAGAAAGGCCACTCATTTATTTATTCACGTATTCCTTAATAATCTTTCCAGAATGCTTACCACACTTCAGGCACGGGGCCAGGCCCTGGGGGGATGGAATTCCCAGGGCAGCTGCCCTTGCACAATCCAGGGGGCATTGTATTGGGTAAGAAAAGCAACCCTGGAGGTGTGCGGTGCAGGAGTCCTGCTTTTATTTTTCTTGTATGTGTTACGTTCTGTCATTATTATCTGCCTTCCACACCAGAGAGAAAACTCTCAGTTACTGCAGTGCCAAGAAGGCTCAGCCCGTGCTTGTCAAGTGAATGATTGAAAATGATTAATTATTGACTATGTTTCCCACCAGCCCCTGCCTTCGTGGAGCTTATAATCTGCTGGGTCAGAGTTGTAAACAACCAGCTAATCTATGTTTTAAAGTCTCACGTCAGGTAGAGTGACGTACGCGCCCAGTGAAAATCCAGGCCTGTGGTGTGGGAGCTCAGAGAAACTAACGAGGGTGGTGTTGACCACGGCTGGGGTGGGGCAAGCTGTCCTTGTTCTGTAAGTGAGAAGACTGAGGTCCAAAGAGGCTAGTGAGCCTGTCTCACAGGCTAAGTGGCAGAGTGGGTGAAGGGACCCTGCCATTTCTCTTGGTCTGATGGTGTTTTTTTTTTGTTTTTTTTTTTCCAAACTAATAACTAACATGGAGCAGCTCACCGTTTCCCACAGCTTTCAGAGTGTAACTACAGCTTCTCTGGAACACTTAAAAGCCCGCGGGTCCAGCCCAGGGTCTGGTTAGCCTTTGGCATTTTGTTCACCGCTGGTAGGAGAAGTGGGAGGTGTTTGGTTGTGAGGCTGGGACATCCAGTCCTCCCTGCCCTGAAGCAAACACCTCCGCCCGAAGGAGGAGGCCGCCTCCCAGAAGAGCCCCTGTGCAGTGCTGGGCAGAGGCGGGAGGTGCCTGACCCTCCCCTGCGGGCAGTAAAGCCCCATTCTTTTCAGTTGAGCTTGCAAGTGAAAACAATGACCTAAGTTCCCATCTGGCTTCCGAAGCTCCTTTGAAACCGTTCCATCACAAGTCCATTCACTTCACGGGGGCTCTAAAGACAGGGCAAAGTTGGAGTTCATCATCTGGAACCTCCCTCATTCAGGCTGTCATCTGTGCCTTCCTCCCCGTCAGCTGCCTCTCTCCCGCCTCTCTGTCCTCCTCTCCGTCCCCTGCCTTCCTTCCCTTCTGGGATCCTCTCCCGGACTGGGGTTCAGCTACAACTCCATTCAACCGAACAACCGCTTCCTCAGTGCCCACTTTAGACAAGGCCCAGGCTTGGTGTTGGAGGTTCTGGGGTGTGCAGGATGCAGCTGAACCTCAAAGGGCTTGCTCTAAGATGGGGATGGTCCAGCCCTGGCACCTTCCCAAGATGGCTGCTTTCCACCTATTCCACCTTTGACTCCTCCCCTCCCAAGCATGTGTCTTGCTCAGAATCTGCTGTGTGCCTAGCAATGCACTAAGGTATTCCTTCCTGTAAGTTTGCACATCAGGGGGATTCCTGTGCCCATTTTCTAGGCAAGTAAATGAAGGCTTAAGAGGCTATGTAAGTTATCAAAATTCACACAGCTAAGGAAGGACCCCCTCAGATCGACTGCATTCCAGACCCATCTTCCTCACTACCTCCCCCAAAACTTGGCAGTTGACTGTCCACACTAAAAACAAACAATATTTAGGCTGTAGCACTCTTTCTACCACCACCTTTTTTTTTGAGAGTATCTTGAGTCCAGTGATTCTTTCTAAGACCAGGCACTTGGAGATCATTGTTTCCTCATATTCTCAGGGTTAAAAAAAAAACTGGATATTTTGATCATTTCTTTGCCCCCGAGATGGTAGGAGAAATCTTTCCTGGAACCACTATGCTAGCGTTCTGGTTTGACACCTGGGCAGTGGCTCTGTCTTGGGCATCATCCTGGGCATCCTGAAATTTCATGAATTCTGGGCTTTCTCTTCAGGTCCTCGAAGGGGGTTTCAATGGTCTGAGAAGTGATTCTCGCTGCCCTCTTTTCACCCTACAGTCCCAGGAAGGGCAGGCGATGGCAGAGACCCCCATGGAGGTTTCTGAGGGTCACAACCAGGAAAATGGATAGCATTGGACGCCATCTGCGGTTGCCCTGTGATTTGTATGTTGGGTGAGGTTTCTGGGTGTTCTTGTAAACTGCCTAAATATTGTTTACAGCTGGATCCACAGTAAATGTTATTCTGATGTTTGAGACCGTCAAGTCCTGATTTTTCTTCATATTTCACCTCACACACACCAGCAGCTCAAATTCCCTATGCCAGGAGTATGGAGAGAAGAGAAGGGAAACTGTAACAACTCCCCCATCGGCTTTTGGGGTCACTCAGCACGCTCAGACGATCTGGGGGCTGACTGCCTGCCTCCAGACAGCCTCAGTCTCTTGTCACTCACGCGTCCATCCACACTCAGCCAAGCCTTCCCACTGAGCATTGCCTTGAAGGCAGCCTGGGTGGGGTGCTCATCACGCTGGGTTAACTGCCCCGGGAAGGGGTAGTCATGGTGCTTAAAGCAGGGAAAGGCAGGGAAGTCTCCCAGCAGGTAGTGGAGCTTGGGATGTGGGCCAGGTTCAGGGTAAAGGCCGTGGTTCCCCAGGAGTCCAGTTCCAGACAGACTGCGTTATCGGGAAGGTTCCATGAGTGGGGGCCTGTGAGGTGCAGGGTGGAGAACAATGCCCAGCTTCAACCTTCCAGGGAGGGGTCAGTTATTTCACCCACGGCTCCTTTTTTAGGACGGAGGCTCAACATCTGTGTCATAGAAGTAACAACAGCACGTCCGTGCTGAGCAGCAGGAAATGAACGTTGAGCTGCTGGAATCTCTCCAGCCAAAGTCAGGCACACTGGGCACGTATTTTGGTCTGTCCGGTTCCTCCCACCCCCGGTTACTATTCCCCCCGCACAGGTACCTTCCCCACACAGCCATGACTACCACAGAATCACCAGCTGTATTTTGTATGGCATAACCTTCGCCTGTGGCCCCAGCAGACTGGTCCCAGGGTGACATCTGACCAAAGACAGGCTGAGCGGGTCCTTCTCAGAGATGTTTAAACTTGGAACCCAGGTCACTGAGGCACCTCGTCCCTGGTGATGCTCGCTGCCCCTGCCAGTGCCCAGCACCTCTCCTTGCTGTCTATTCAGACTGAACATGATGCGTCGCCTTTAATGGGGTCCTACACGATGTAGCGACCAGCAGGTTCTCCAAACGGTTAATGTGCCATCAACAAGCTGCAGTTCCTGCCCAGTTCCTGAAGATAAGAAGGATCTAGTGTTTTCTTCACCGCATTTCACACGGCGTCTTTCAGAGCTGCCGAAAGTCCCCGACTTCATTTGGAAGCAGCAGGGTTCCTTTTAGCACTGGGCTCCCTCCCAGCCTCTAGGGCAGTGGTTCTCAACCTTCTGGCCCTTTAAATACAGTTCCTCGTGCTGTGACCCCAACCATACAATTATTTTCATTACTACTTCATACCTGTAATGTTGCTACTGTTATGAATCATAATGTAAATATCTGATGTGCAGGATGGTCTTAGGCGACCCCTGTGAAAGGGTCCTTCAATCGCCAAAGGGTCGCGACCCGCAGGTTGAGAACCGCTGCTCTAGGGTCTGTCCCAGAATTCAGACCTTCTGAGTGGCCCTTTTTATACCAGCGCCTGAGCCAAACCTTAGCTAATTTTGGTTTAACTCCTGAGGATATAGAAGTTAGGTGAACTTAGAGTACGGTGACTTTTTATTTCCTTAACAGCTTCACTGAGATAAAACGCTGCATATATATGCTATATGTATATTTGACGAGTTGGGATATATGCAAGCACGCAGTATACCGTCAACGAAACAGACATACCAAACCCCTCTCCCAGTTTCCCTGTGTCTCTTTTTTGGTTTGTTTGTTTCGTGGTGAGAACACTCCTTGGGTGATGGACGCGTAGGGTGGGGGGAAATCCTGGGCTCCCCTTCGCTTCTCCGGGTCACGAGTAGTTCCAACTGTGTCCCTTGTTAGAATAGGTGGGACTGCGGAGGTCACTGTGGTTCTGGCCACCCGGTGCCCATTCCAACCTCTTCTGGTTACAGCACCCTGATTCTCTTCTGGGGACCCACCTTCCCCCTCTCAGTCCAGCTCTTGAAGTGGACATGTGTCCCTGTTCTGGCCAATCAGTGAGTTCCATCTTCCTGGCCACTGGGTTGATGTAAAAGGAGGGTATGTGACCCACGCCTGATGGGTTAGCCCAGGGCGGATGCTGGGATAGGGGAAGGAGGCCCCTGTCCCCTGGGCAAGTCCAGGGCTTTGAGGTGGGAGTGGGGGAGGTTCTGGGCACTATGTGTGCAGTTGGTGAGGTTAGAACCAACACAGGGGACTCAAAGGGAGCCATTTATTGAACCAAGGAGCTCCCTATTCTTAAACCAGCCACATGAATACAACTGCTAATGGTCCTGCCAATTAGGAAGGGGGAAAAGTGGGCGCGGCTCTGCCACTGAGCCTGGTACTGTGATGCCAACCAGGCCGGGGTCCCCTTCTGTGCTGTTGTCATCTTCTCCGCTGAGAGTGTCACACACAGGCATTCCCTGCAAGTCCCCAAACCAGAGGTCACTGGCTTCCCTCCCCACTTCCGCCTCCTTGCATCATTGCTTCTGACGGGGAGGGGCAGGTTTCCTGTGAGTGCACGGAATACCTTCCAACCATTTTTAGACTTTTTATTTTGTAGAAAAGAAAACAACTGAAATTAGGAGATATTTGAAGTGTCTCTTCATCAAGCCCAGCGGGATCTCTGCTGTTGATATATTTAAAAGCCAAACACCTGGCTGGCGTGGCTCAGAGGTAGAGCGTCAACCTATGAACCAGGAGATCATGGTTCAATTCCAGGTCAGGGCACATGCTAGGGTTGTTGGCCTGATTCCCAGTGGAGGGTGGGAGGGGTGTGCAGGAGGCAGCCAATCAACGATTCTCTCTCATCAGTGATGTTTTTATCTTTCTCTCCTTCTCCCTTCTTCTCTAAAATCAATTTAAAAATATTTTTAGGAAAATAGCCCAGCAGCCGGTTGTTGGGCTTCTGTCTGTGATGTAAGGAACGTGAAGTTAAGTTTTGGAAGCCCTAACACTGGTTGGGAAGGAGGAAAACAGTGGCCTTGCCAGGATATGTGCCCTGGAGATGGTTTGTGGGGGTTGGGGAGAAGATGATAAAGTTTTCTGTGTTAAATGGTGTTAATAATGTGTGCACAGATTTGCATTACCATGTATATTCCCAAAGGAAACTACCAAAAAAAGCAAGTTGTATCTAAACTAATAAAAGCGTAATATTGAAATTAACCATCTCTTTGGGATGGGTAAGCCACGCCCACCAGCCAATCAGAGTGACAATATGCAAATTAGCCTAGCCAAGATGGTGGAGGCCGGAGTCTGGGAGAAGCCGCACACAGGGTCCAGCCGTAGTGCAGGATGGGAAGAGCAAGCAGGCCAGTGGCCGAAGCCGTGGGCAGGAGGAGCAGGGCGGGAAGAGGCTGTGGCCTGGAATCGACCATTGCAGGGCACACACACACATGTCTCCGGGAATCCCCATGTGTGCCCCGGCCACATGATGGCTTCCCAGGTGGAAGCCCTGGGCGGGACCAGCTGGCGGCCTGAGGCTCCATCCTGGGAAGCCACCTGATCGATTCCCAGGCAGATGGCCCCAAGGGTCAATGAGAGCTGTGGGCAGCCTGAAAATGGCTCTCAGCCCCTCACCCAGGCTTGCCACACCCCCATGGGGTGAGGGTCCCCACTGGGGAGCTTGGCCAGCCTGCAAACAGACATCGGCCCCTTACCCAGGCTGGCCAGGCACACCAGCAGGTGGACATCCCCAGAGGGGTCCCAGATTATGAGAGGGCACAGGCCAGGCTGAGGGACCACCCCCCCCGCCCCAGTGCACAAATTTTTGTGCTCCGGGCCCCCAGTATTAATGTAAAAGCAAGATGTAATCAACAGCCCCCAGGTTACCACACCTAGATCTGCTTCTTCTAGAATACTTTGCAGAACAGCAGACCCATTGGGAGGACTCTTCCTTACCCCTACCCTCATGCCTCAAGCAAGTCAGATGTCTACTTTCAGCGCTAGAAGGGGGAGGGGTGGGGGACAAAGACTAGGAGGAATGCTAACCATGGCTAACCTGAGTCAGATTGCCAGGCTGGCCATTGGCCAGGGTTCTGTTTCACACTCTGGGGACACTGTAAACTAAAAGCTGGACCTTTGCACCCTGCTCTGAAGGTTAAAGTTCTGACTCAAGACTTACTCACACCCCTGCAATGCTATTACCTATTCATTCCTGTGCAGAGGAGGTGATGTGGTACAGACAACAAGAACTGGAGACTGACCTTATTTAGTCAGAACTGAAGGAGGTTTATTAGTTTCCCTCAACCTCAGTGTCCTCATACTAAAAAGAAGAGATAATTCCAGCTAGCTTGCCAGGTCTTTTTGGAGATTTGGAAATTAATACTTGGCACAACTCTTAGAAACTACTACCCCCTTAAGAAAGGGATACTACTGCTATAGCTATTGTCCCTGCCTGAAGGTATGTGTTAATGATCTAGGCATTGAATGTGAGAGCAGACTGGATCTGTAGTGGTGATAGCAATTACAGTGCCTCACACAGAGGAGGCACTCAATCACTGAATAAGTGTTGAGAGTCTGGAATTTGAGCCAGGGCAGCTGCCACCAGGAAATAAGAGTCTACATGCAATTACCTGCTCTATTTCCTGGGTCAGTGGCTCTCGTGTGTGTGTGTGTGTGTGTGTGTGTGTGTGTGTGTGTGTGTGTTTGGGACATTGGAAGGGACTGACATAATCAGACAATTTTGCATCTGCCGTGATTGCAACTCAATCTTTACCCCTGAAGAACAATGCCTCCCAATATCTATAAAAGCACCCCCTGTGGTTCCATCCTTGAGTGGGATGCCCCCTCACGACACTGAACTCAGGTTCAGCTGCCTGCTGCTTCAAGCGCCAATACTGGAGAGGCAGGTGCTGGTGCAAGGAAAGACAGTTCATTCAAGCAGCCTGAGAAGAGGGCAGACTGCCGTCCCAAAGACCATCGTAACATCTCAGTGCAGGCAGGGATTTTAGGAGGGAGAGGGACAGAGAACAAGGAGACGGGGGGAGGGGATCGAAAGTTCTCCACATGGAAGTCAGACAGTCCATTCTGATGATTATCTTGAAACCGGTCAGAGGTTCAGTTTTACGGTTGAGTGTCAGCAAGTCTCCCAGAGCCAGAATGTCTGGAATTAGCCTCCTCCCCCAAAGCTACTATTACACAAATATGCTAGATATCCACGGGTTACATATTAGTTAAAAATTCATCTTTTACAAAAACACTCCTAACAAAAACAGTATTAAAAGAATTGAGGGGCGGGTTACACTCACACAGTGGTTCAGTGGGTAGAATGTTTACTGCCCTGACTCTCTTTCCCCTAACATACACCAGAAGAATTCTCACATGTCCAATTAACCGCTGTATTTCTTGGCCCCTGATTGGACGGCACCCCTTTCACCTTTCACAGGGCCCCAGGTTGCGGCTGTGGGGCGTTGGCCTGCAGGCCTTAGGCAGACCCATCAACGTTGCCCTTGGAATCAGGATTTGACAGTTTCTATTTGTCAACAATCCCAAAGGTCCTTAACATGTAGTCATTTGTAATTTTAAGATGTTGATTTTAAAAATAAATTTATTTCATAAGTAATACACAAGTATTGGGTATTGCCAGGTGCTCATACAGTAGAGGAATATACAGAAGGAAAGATGTCTTCCTTTATTTGTATCAGTCAGGGTAGGCCATGTTACACCACCCCCAAATCTCAGCAGCTTATAGCAAAAAAAGTTTACTTTTTAAAAAATACATTTTATTGATTTTTTACAGAGAGGAAGGGAGAGGGATCGAGAGTTAGAAACATCGATGGGAGAGAGACATCGACCAGCTGCCTCCTGCATACCCCCTACTGGGGATGTGCCTGCAACCAAGGTACATGCCCTTGACTGGAATCGAACCTGGGACCTTTCAGTCCGCAGGCTGACGCCCTATCCACTGAGCCAAACCAGTCAGGGCAAATGTTTATTTCTTATTCATGCTACATGTTTTTCACAAGTCAGCTACACCCCTGATTCTTGCCTTTTTTGCTTCAGAACCAAAGCTGATGGGAAAACCTACCTTCTCTCTGGAGCATTGTCATCTCTTGGGAGAAAGAACGAGACAAAGCAGATGATGTCCTGACTTCTAAAACTTTGCACAAAAGTGACCAGCGTCCCTTTTTTGGTGAAAGCAAGTTGTGTGATCGCTCTGAGGTCAGCAGCATGGGAACACGTCCTCGGGCAGAGAGGAGCGCTGCAAGGGAGAGACTGGAACGGCTGGTGAGTGAGAATCCATCTGCACTGCCTCCTCTCAGACGGCTTCTCCCCCAAGGTAACCGCCCTCAGCAGTTCAGTCTCCTTTCTGATGTATTTGCCTAAGGTCTTAGGAATCCCATATTTATGATTTATTCATAATATCTATACATACACATAAGTATGGGATGCTGTACATATTGTTCTGCAACTTGCTCTGTTCACTTAATATGCTTTGAAGACCTTTCCACATCACCACTTATAACCCCACCCCACTCTTTCTAACAACTATGTGGCATTTCATGCCGTAATATATTTTGATTTTTGGTGTACTTTTAGATCTTTTCAATAGTGTTAGCTATTACAAATAATGCCAAGATATTTATTCTTACAGGCATATAACTGTATATATAATAGGTTCCTAAAAGTTAAAATAGAGCATGTGTACATTTTAATTTTGATACTGACAACGTGCCTTGAAAAATGTACACAGCCATCAGCAATGGAAAAGTTGCCTGATTTTCCCAAATCCTCAACAACTCTTAATTTTCTTTTAAAAAATATTTTTTATTGATTTCAGGGAGAAAGAAAGAGGGAGAGAGAGAGATAGAAACATCAATGATGAGAGAGAATCATTGATCGGCTGCCTCCTGCATGTCCCATTCTGGGCATCAAGTCTGAAATCCAGACATGTGCCCTGACCAGGAATTGAACTGTGATCTCCTGGTTCATAGGCTGATGCTCAACCATTGAGCCACACTGGCCAGGCTATCTGATGAATTTTTGAAATAATACTTCGTTGTTTTAATGAATTCGGTGCATTTTTGTGTTTATTACTGAGTTTGGGTATTGTTTGTATTTATTGGCCAATTGCACAATTAGCCTTTTGTGAATTGTTTCCTTTCTTCCCCCATTCTCTTGTGATTGTTTTTCTTTTCACATTCGAATGAGCTAATATATATATATATATATTATATAATATATATATATATATATATATATATATATATATATATATTTCAATATTAGTCTTTTGTCTGTACTACTAGTTGTAAACACAAGAATCTCTCTTTTACCATCAGGAACCTTTAGAAAACCAGACACCTCATGCAAATGTGAGCCAGCAGCCTCTCCCTGGCAATCCATCTCTACCATCCAATTTCCCAAAACACAAAAGAGTGTCTACACGTGTAGAAATCCCTTAGCATGTTCGATGCACGACACATTGCTGCCTGAGGACCGGATAGTGAATATGGTTTCTCGCAGGCGTTTAGTTGCATGTGTGCAGCCACACAGCTCCTCTGAGCATCGTCGGCATCCCGGTCACATCACTGTGTTGACATCCTGTGCTTTTCCAAACATCAGCACATAATCCTGGCATTCCTCCATTATGTTTGGAAAGTAACTGGAGAACGCCGCCCCCTCATACACATACCACTTTAAAAAAAAAAGTCACATTGGGTTTGGGAGATGCACAAATAAATGTTTCTGGATAAACCTTGGCCCAAAACATGCGTTGGAGAGCGATGCATGCTCCATGAAGTCCAAGTGGTAAAGGGAAGAGGAGTCCCACCAAGAAAAGATTGCCTAGGGAGGCAGCTGATGAGATGCGCTCTGTTTGCTGCCAGTCTGGCCATTTTGTTTTTAATTTTGTTTGTTTGTCCCGCCCCCGTTTTATTGAGATCTAGTTGACATATAACATTGTGTCGGTTTAAGATGTACATTGCAATGGTTTGATGTATGTATATATTGCCAAATGTTCATTTAGAGTAAGGGTGGTTAGCATGTCCACCACCTCACGTAATTATGTGTGTGTGTGTGTGTGTGTGTGTGTACATTTGAGATTTATTCTCTTAGTCACTTGCAAGTATACAATACAGTATTGTTTACTATAGTCGCCTGCAGTGCGTTAGATCCCCAGAACTTACTCCTTGAAAACTGGAAGTTTGTATCTATTGACCATTATCTCCCCATCCCCCAACCCTGTCTCTGGTCACCACCATTCTATTGTCTGTTTCTGAATTAGACTTTCTGAGATTCCGCATAATAGGTGTGACATACAATATTTGTCTTTCTCTGTCTTATTTATTTCACTATCTCGGTATTAGTTCTAAACAATTCATACATATATATTTGAAAGGGGTTCGTTTTGTGTTTAGTTCTTTAATCATCACGGGAATTAGTTATGGGGCAAGGTGTGAGGTGGGCTAGAGGGGGGTGTAACTTACCTGTGTTCCTAATAGGTAGCATTTAACACAGTGCTATTTATTGACTATACCCTCCTTTCTCTAATCGGTTTGAAATGCACCATGTATTAAATTCTCAGTGTTTTAAAAACTCGTGTCTGTATCGCAAGGCATCACATTATGGTGGAGCTAGTGTATGGGAGCGCACATCTCAGGGACCACGAGATGGGTTACCAGCACCCGTGCACCAGCACGGGCATTCTCTGCTCATTGTAGTTATTGTCGCCACGGTAAAAACTTCATTGGGGTGGACTCTTCCGGTAGCAAGACAAGTGCTGGTGTGAAATGCCACTGTAAATCGCCGAGTGCTGCAGTCACAGATTAATAAGGTTATCAAGGGGTCATTTCACTAGTATTTTTTCAGTTATCCTTCAGTACGTTTTAGTTAGGGACTCTGAAGGTCTGATGACGTTCAAGAATTCGAGGATTCAGCAGTTCTGGGTGAGTCCCTGCAGATGTTCAGGTTCTGTGTGGTGAGCTTCCTGGTCCCCAAGGTTCAGAGATTCTGCTGCAACTGGCACCACTTGGGGAGGAGGGGAAGCGGGGGGCAGTGGGTGAGGTCCTTCCAAGGGTTTCCACCCTCCTCCCTTGTGAGATTGAAGGCTGCCCTCTCTACCTCCACTTCTTTCTCTCATCGTCAGTCCCTCCTCATGCCATGGCCATCTGGGTGCCCCTTCTCGGCACGTCAGAAATGCCTCATGCAATCTAGTCAGAGAAGTTGGAAGATGCTGGGAGGGTTGGGGCAGTGGGGTGCAGCTGATATTGTATGGTCACTGCCTTTGAGCCACTGTGTCCCAGGGGTGGGATTAAGCCAGAAAATTAACAGACGAGTGGACAACAGCCCAGAGAGAGAGATGGAGAGAGGGCCTTAGGAAAGGGGAGTGGGGTTGTAAGGGCGGAAGGGTGGTGCGAGAGTGTAGACCCGCCAATAGGGATGCAGAGGAAATGCCCTGCCCAGGACCTTTCCTCGACCAATCAACAGGGGCCACACACGTTACCCCACCCACTACTTCCAGCCCTATAAATCCTTTATTTTCCCCAAACCTGTACTTCCTGTCCCTTCGCGCCAATGTGCCGGTGGGCAAGCGGGAAGTCCGAGTTAACTCGACTAATAAAGGCCCTCATGTTTTTACAGTGGTTTTGGGGCTCACTTGTGGTCTTTGGGGATCACGACATCTGGGTACTACAGGGCACCTCTCTGAGGTGAGTGTGCCCACCAGCTCCTTAGCGTCCCAGGCCCAACAGCTTCATCCACACGG
The DNA here is from genome assembly GCA_004026665.1 of Murina feae. NCBI lineage: Eukaryota > Metazoa > Chordata > Mammalia > Chiroptera > Vespertilionidae > Murina > Murina feae. Next base: position 2,756 of record PVJC01039622.1, on the reverse strand, counting down.
GAGGGGAGATTAGATGACACCTTAGAACCAGAGGGCCGGCGTGGGCTGAGGAGACAACACGGACACTGCGGTGGCTGGCAATCTAGACCAGGACGCTTCCAGCCACGGGCTGCCCTCCAGCCGGCCAGCGGGTGTCCTTCTCATTTCTTTCCAGGGCTTCACTTCTGAGGCCCGAGCCCTCAGTGCCCAGGCCAGGGCTTCTCCGACTTCCTATCAGCCACACCCGGCTGGAAGCCTCATCCCCCAACTCAGCAAAGGCACAGCCAGCCCCACCCCAGGCTGATGTGGGCCTCCCTGCTGTCTGCGGCTTCCTCTTTAAAACTGAGGCAAAGTTTCTGTTCTACATCAAGCATCTGTGCTTGTTTGGATATAAAACTTGCGTTTGCAATTCCATTGCCTAACCTTCCCTCCCCTTCCCCAGGGTAAAGTTCAATAGGCTCTGTATTTCACGAGGCTCATTACGATTGTGATGAATTCACATTTGCCTGATTATTCATTCGCTGTCTTTCCCAATAGACTGCAAGCTCCAGGAAGGCAGCAGCCATGCCTGTCTTGCTCAGTGAATTCTCGGTGGCTCGCCAGTGCCTGTCTGAGGCTGTGGCTTTTATTTAGTCCCTTTAGCCTTCTTGTAACAAGGCTGATGGGAATTCCAGTCCTCCTGCAGGTCAAGTGTCTGTGCTTCCTTCCACAAGCAGAAAGGCCTGGGCCGTGCGTGGCCTCACAAAGGCGTCATTGTTCACGAGGGGTCCAGGTGAGAGGCGCCATCCATCACAGCTCGGGCCCAGCCCTGTCACAACTCCTGGCACCCTCCCCGTGACAGCGAGACCATGACATCACCTCCAAATCTGCACAAAGGGAGCCTGTTCTGAAAGCCCTCTCCGGAGGTTTACTTCAAGCTCAATCTTGCTGTATCAGGTGTGTAATATCATAACTCAGACTTTCTCAGATTCCGTTCAAGTGCGATAGATAACTTGGTACATATTTGATTTATCCCAGTTTCCTCAAGTCAGAGAAGAAATTGAAGACTGTTATGCTGAGGTTAGGAAAACAAGCCAATTTGGAGAAGGAGCTGATTTCTCAAACACATAATTATAAGTTATCTCCATCTACCTCACCCTGGGGTCTCATTCTCCCATCTCCTTCACAGATTTTCAGTGACAGCTCTTATCCATATCATTCTTTTTTAAAAAAATATATTTTATTGATTTTTTACAGAGAGGAAAGGAGAAGGGTAGAGAGTTAGAAACATCAGTGAGAGAGATACATTGATCAGCTGCCTCCTGCACACCCCCTACTGGGGATGTGCCCACAACCCAGGTATATGCCCTTGACCGGAATCAAACCTGGGACCCTTGATTCCGCAGGCCGATGCTCTATCCACTGAGCCACACCAGTTAGGACTCGTATCATTCTTGATATCTACCAAGCACGACTCAGAAGATGTATTGGTTAAAAAGTGTAAATTCGGAGACAGCAAGATGGCGGCATAAGGTAAACACCGTAAATGCAGCCGTGAACAACTATTTCAGAAAAACCACGAAAAGAACACACGGACACCACTCGCACCCACAGGAAGGCTGGCTGAGTGAAAATCCTACAACTAGAAAAGAGCCTGAGACTCAGAAGAGCGGCGGAAGCAAAGTACAGAGGTACGGAGGCACGCGCGCATGGGCTCGGGGAGAGGGCTGGCGCCGGAGGACGCGGTTCTTTTCCAAAACGGAGAGAGCCACAAGTTCCCAGCAGCTCTGAACTCCAGTTCCAGGCGAGTTTCTGAGGACCCAGACACCCGGAGAAGGGGGACTGACTGGCGCCGGGAGGAAATCCAAAGCGGGTTTCTCTCAGCGTTGCTTGCAGCAATTACCATGGGACACAGAGACCTGGTGTCTCTCAGCACAGGGCTGAGAAGTGCCATAGCTATTTGCTCCGCCCTGCCCTGCAAACTCCCCGAGGCCCCACCCCTCCCAAGCTGCGTCAGAGGCTTTTGCATATAAAAGACTGAGTAGCCTAAGGCAAAGGCTTAATCAACACCTCCTTAAAGATACAGGAGCCAGCCTCACACAGTGGCCAGAGTGGGACTAACCTAAACAAAACAGATCCACAAGGAACACACTCGGGGCAGATCCAGTGAGCATAAAAGCCCCACTGAAACAACTCTTGCCCCATCAGGGTGTCTCCAGTACAGAAGTTTTCCCACTGTAGACACAGCTGACTCTCATAACCAAGTGGCTTAGAGGTTAATTTCTCGCAGTGATCAGCTAACTCAGACAGGGAAGCAGCCAAAATGCGGAGACAAAGAAACAGGTCACAAATGACAGAAATGGAGGAAAGAAAATGACAGGATATAGAGTTCAAAACCACGGTTATTAGGTTTTTCAAGAAATTTCTAGAGACTGCTGATAAATTTAGTGAGACCCTCAATGAATCTAATGAGACCCTCAATGAATCTAATGAGACCCTCAAGGATATGATAAAGGACCAACTAGAAATGAAGCATACACTGACTGAAATAAAGAATGTTATACAGACATCCAACAGCAGACGAGAGGATCGCAAGAAACAAGTCAAAGATATGAAATATGAAGAAGCAAAACCCACCCAGCGGGAAAAGCAAAAAGAAAAAAGAAAAGAAGAAAAAAGAAAAAGGATCAAAAAGTATGAAGATAGTGTAAGGAGTCTCTGGGACAACTTCAAGCGCACCAACATCAGAATTATAGGGGTGCCAGAAGAAGAGAAAGAGCAAGATATTGAAAACCTAT
>PVJC01039621.1:0-16164 GCA_004026665.1 Murina feae | reverse complement strand
GGTGGCTGGAGGAAGATGGGCAGTAGGCAAGCTTGGGAGGCAGGCCGCACCCAGCCCTGGTCACAGCTCAAAAAAGAGAACAACATGCAGGGGAGGGCAAGAGTCTGAGAGATCAGCATAGAGGGGGTGCCTGCTCCAAGCCTCCACGGTGTGCCTGGGGCAGGCCCCCAGCAGGTAGACACACACAGGAGGACTCCTCTGAGCCTCAGATGCAGCTGGGGGCAGGTCCCCAGTGATGACACACACACACAAACACACACACACACACACACACACACACACACACACACACACACAAAAGGCGCCTGGCAGACTGGGGCCATCATAGGACATCCACTGAGGGGTCCCAGACTGTGAGAGGGCACAGGCCGGGCTGAGGGACTCTCTCCACCCCGAGTGCACAAATTTTTGTGCACCGGGCCCCTAGTTAAGAAAATAAAGAAAAATGAAGGAAGGAGAAACAAAGAAGAAAATTAAAAACTTTGCTATTTTCTTATTGAATAAGTATAGCATGATTTTATTTGCAAATTTGATTAATGCCAAAAAATGACCTTGATTTTCTATATAACTTCCACATAGAATAATATGTAAACAATATTGTACAGTTCCTGAAAAACTGATCCATTAATGAATAACCTTTCCCATTTCCTCCTGAAGTGTTCCTGTCATTGTTACAGATTTATAGGAGCTTCCTGAAGTTCCAGGTCTTTAAATCACTGGTATTGATGCCCTTGGTACACTTTTAACAAATAAAAATTTTACTACACATACATTAGAGTATATGTTTACTCATAAATTATTTCTAAAATAACATTTAGTCAAGCATTTTGCTATATCTTTAATGCAAGCAATGTGCCCACAGTATATAGCAGCTTCAGAGGTTGTCTGAAGCTTTAGGGAAAGAGGGCATTTAGAAATAGAATGCAGATATCAAAGAACTGGCTACAAACCCTTTTTAAAACTTAAAACATTGATATGGTTCAGGGCAATGTGGAGTGTTAGTCAAATTGGTTTATCATGATTGCTTCACCTTTCTGGTCCATTCTATAAGCCGATATATATACGTATGAATGCCTATCATGTGATAAGAACCAGGCTAATCTCTTATATACTGTGGAAGTGTGACGGCATTCAATTCTTGGCCCCAGAGCTATACTAGCTTAAATAATATTATGACTCCTAATAAAGTAAGGCTTCAAATTGCTAGTAGCTGTGATGAAGCATATCTGACAAAGATATGTTCTAGCTATCTAATACCAAGTCATCCTGCAGTTTGTTTCCAGAACAGAAAAAAATGCATTCTATAGTCATGGTCTTTAAATTTCTTAAGGATCTTAGTAGTAATATGTAAGTAAGCATAAATACTTAAATGAATACTAAAATAACATTTAAGTTTAGGCATGGATGGCTTTGGCCTTCCAGGGTTTGTGAATAGTTTAATCCTTATTATGTGAGAGAAATTTATGTTTTAAAAATTAACTTCAGATGAAAATTGTCCATGTGCTCCTTTGGATCCCTTCTGCTAGCATTTATGGAGATGAGAATTGAGTTTCATGTTCATTTGGAAATGAAATAAGAGAAATAAAGAAAAATTATTAAATAAGATTAAGCCTTCTTAATGTGAACACTGATATTTTCCTTGACTTTGTTTGAGTTTATTTTTTATTTGCAGTAGTTCTTTATTTTGTTGTTTGCCATCCTTTGAAATTTCAAAAGGCCAATCACAAATTATAATTTATCAGATGAAATAACATGGGGATATGTGACAAAAATCAATGTTTCTGGTGACCTTTGGTGAAGGCTGTAACTATGAGATAATATAGACAAAAAAAATCTCTGAGAATAAACTCAGTAGACGGAAGTTCAAAAATAGTGCTCCACATTAAGCCAACATACTTTTTTTTAAAAGGGATGTCAACAGTATTGAAAGGTATTGTTTGCAAAAATAGATTCTTTTCAGGGTGAAATGATAAATTAAGAACATCAGAAATTCATCATACATTTTCTCTGGAACCAACAAACAGAAGTAGTTTCTTTTCTTTCATTAAAATTGATTTTAATTTTGACAGTGACTGGAAGTTATCTATCATCTATATTTTTGACAATGAGGCAAGAAAATGGGATCTATGAATAGGATTTTTCTATGATTTGGGTAGTTGTCATTACTAGGAGGTTTAGTGTGAATAATAGATGCCAAAACTTGGCTTCACTCCTCATTTCCAGTCCTTTTTACTTCTTTTGTATTGAATTGCTAATAACTAGCTTCTTCTTTTGTCACAAAGAAAGAGTGGCTTTTTTGTTTGCCCACAGAACTGTATTACTCAGTGCTGAGCAATGAGTTATCACAAGATGATAATCCACTCCTCTGGAAGCAGGTCTGAATCCACAGGCACTTCCACAAATAACAGACTGCAGGCTTTCAAGCAGACACTTTTATACCCCTTTGAAAGCTGTTTATTAAATCTGGAGAGGAACTGGCTGGCAGAAAGGGAAAGCTACACCAAATAGGCCTATTTCTCTGACTGTGGAAACATTTTCTTCTGCCTCAGAGGGAATGGTCCATGAGAAACTTGAATAATGTTAATGCCTTTTAGACAATCCAGCCATACATGTATGTTTCATTTTTAAGCCTCCTTTAGTATTAAGGAAAGGATTTAAGGAGCAACAGTCTAGGATGTTTTAAAAACCAATTGCCTATTCTAGTTCAGTGTCCCTATAAGGAAGTCATTTATAAGAAAAATCATATTTACTGGAGAATTATTTTTCATGTTTTCTTTGACACGTGGAATGCCCATAGTATATGCTTGTATTACTTAGGAAAGCTGAGCCACTGTGGCTTATGGGATAAGGGATTTAGTATAGGAATTAGAGCTCCACAGTGTGTGGGGGGAAGCGCAGGTCCAGGTGGGAGATGGAAGAGAGCAGAGTCAGAAGCCACACATTACCAGATACCCAGGTAGATAGAGTGAAGAGGTAGGACATGGAAGGTGTGGAGCTGTGCTTCCGTGTAGCAGCCGCATCTATTCCTTTGCTGCCAAGCACTTGGTGGGGGGGTCTCAGGCTCCCATTGGTCAGTGGGGTCAGTGGGGATGGACTTGCCAGGCACAGAATGGAGGAGAGTGAGAATCCCCTGGAACCCACTGGCATCTGCATCTCTGTCACCACCTCTAACCCCATTGATTTTCATTCAGAGAACAGTGGCTGCTGTTTCACTTTGCTTCCAAATCTCATGTGAATCCCTCCTTTGCTAGCTTTACTCAGAACCACACAGGGAAGGCCATTCTGGAAAATGAAGTTTCTGTTTATCCGTTTGACCCATTGCAAACCTCCATGCTATTTAACAGAGAGAACAGAGATATCCTATAGGAAAAATATTTCTACCATGTATTATCACCTCTATAATAAAAAAGAAAAATGTCTTGAAAAGATTGATCTTAGAAAGAAAGGCAACATCTTATCTAATAAAAGAGTAATATTGAAATTGACTGTTTCTTCGGGATGCCTAAGCCACACCCACCAGCCAATCAGAGTGGCTGTATGTAAATTAACCCAGCCAAGATGGAGGCTGACAATCACGGAGCTGGAGTAAACAGCAGGCTTCCATTGCACCAGGATTAAATTGTCTGCCTAGGCTGGCTGGGCCTCTCTCTGCTCACAGCAACATAGTTGCAATTATAGAAGCCACGGAGCTGACACAGACAGTAGGCTTGGTTACCTGCCTAGGCCTCGGCTTAAAGCAACAGTTTCAATTATAGAAGATAAATAAACCTCAGAAACCTGCTTCTAGCCAGCCATGCTGGGACATTGGGTCAATGGCAGCTGTGAGTGAGTGAGGACCAGGGATGACGATTAGGCTGAGTGCAGGCCAGAGCAATGCTGGGGGTGACTATCTATAGGTGTAATCAGCATTGCCAGCCAGTGACAGAAAGCAGAGCCTGATTCATATCCATAAGCAGCATGAGGCCTTGGTTGTTGGTGTGTTCACCCATGGTGCACACTCCCTCTTTTGTGTGCGTGCATCAGTGGAAACTAATGATGAGCCTCAGGACTGTGGCATGCAGGTACACAACTGAAGGGGTGAGACCTGAGCACAGGCACACTGTTGAGTGTCTTCCAAGGGTGTCTAGGCTGGTGTCTTATACTCATGTAAGCCTGAAAGCCTGAAAACAGCCCTCAGCCCCGCACCCAGGTTGGCCAGGTACCCAGTAGGGACTTGAACCCTGAAGGGACTGTGGGCAGCCTACAAACAGCCATCAGCACCTCACCCAGGCTGGCCAGGCACGCCAGCAGGTGGACATCACCTGAGGGGTCCCAGACTGCGAGAGGGCACAGGCTGGGCTGAGGGACACCCCAAGTGCACAAATTTTTGTGCACTGAGCCCCTAGTTTTATAATATTTTAACAGCCTTACCAAAACCCTATAGCTTTCAGCCTTTATGCTTAATTTTCCTCATTGACATATGGTACACAAAATATCAAAAACTACAGTGGAGGAATATTTTAAGGTCAAGGTTTCATGTGGGTGGCTCTGAATATCCTGTATTGTATGCTAAGACATCTCTGTCTACCATGGCCTACTAGACAAAGGAACATAATTTCTCATGGGTGTACATGTCTCTTTCCTACCACCAATGTATGGAATCACCAGTTTTTAAAAGATGGATAAAGAAAATATCTAGGCAATCTGAACTCTGAATATTTTCTGAGTTTTAACTCATTGAATAAGAAAAAAGGAAGAAGCACTGGTTAAATATATTTCCCATGCATATTAAAGTAGAAAACAAATATTTTTCAATGTAAATATGCAAGTAAGTAAATTAAAAATTTCCAATATTAAGGAAAATCCATTTTTGCAAAAACATTACCTTATCTCCAAATCATTTCAAGGATTAAAATTTGCCCTTTCTTTCTTTCTTTCTTTCTTTCTTTCTTTCTTTCTTTCTTTCTTTCTTTCTTTCTTTCTTTCTTTCTTTCTTTCTTTCTGTCTGTCTTTCTTGCACATGAATGCCAGCCATCATAAAGTGGCTAGAGAGGTTGCCAAACTTACGCAGTTCACAGCACCTTTACTGCAATAATTTTCAAAGTGCTCTTAGGCGAAAAGAAATAGCTCATTGTTCCACTTAATTTCATTGTATTCAAACTAATCTCTTTTTAAGTTCATTAAGGTCCAAGCAGCTTAATAGCTCATGTGGTGTTTGATAAATCACACTATGTTTCCCTCAAAATGGGAAATATCCTGAGTGTTTATATGAATTCAAGTAGCACCAGAGTTGCCTCAGCACATAGTTTGGAAACTGTAAGGCTAGACTAAGAACAAAGCCTAACCAAATGGTCTCTCTTGTCTTATTTCTTTGCCTGTACTCTTTACAAATAATTTTTCTGTGTGGTAGATATCCTTAAAAAATAAATAAATAAAAGCTTATCAGTATAAATTTTCAGCACTATTTCTGAACTGTATTCTACTGAGTTTATCCCTGGGGTATATCTCTATCTCTATCTTTATCTCTATCTCTCTATCTCTATCTCTATCTCTATCTCTATCTCTATCTCTATCTCTCTATATCTATCTACATCTACATCTACATCTATCTCTATATCTAATCAGAGGCCCAGTGCATGAAATTTGTGCACTTGGGGGGGGGGGTGTCTCTCAGTCCAGTCTGTGCCCTCTTACAGTCTGGGAGCCCTCAGGGGATGTCTGACTGATGGCTTAGGCCCGTTTCCCAGAAGAAGTGGGCCTAAGCCATCAGTTTGACATCCTTAGCACTTCTGTGGAGGTGGGAGAGGCTCTTGCCACTGCCACTGCGTTCGCCAGGCTTCTGGCTAAGTAGCGCTCTGCCTGTGGGAGCGCACTAACCACCAGGGGACAGCTCCTGAGTTGAGCATTTGCCCCTGTTGGTCAGAATGACCTAGTGGCTGGTCATTCTGCTGCCAGGCCTAAACCGGCTCTCTGTAGATTATGAGAGGGTGCAGGCCAGGCCGAGGGACCTCACCAGCGCACAATCAGGGCTGGGGAGGGACATGGGAGGTTGGCCAGCTGGGGAGGGACTGTAGGGGGCTCCAGGGCATGTCCATTTTATCTTGCTCAGTCCTGATCAGCCAGTCCCCAGCAGCAAGCTAACCTACCGGTTGGGGCCATTGCCCCCTTGTGATCAGTGCACATCATAGTGACTGGCCGACCAGTCAACTGTCTGTCCTCTGGTGGTCAGTGTACGTCATAGTGAGCAGTTGAACAGCTTTAGCATATCATTAGCATATTATGCTCTGATTGGTTGAATGGCCAACTGGATGACCAGACAATTAGCATATTAGGCTTTTATTACATAGGATATATATTCCCTACCCCCAATTGGAAGAGAGTGGTGGTACTAAGTACAGCAATATGGTGATTAAAAAATAATTTTTTTCTGGCTGAGCCATGCTAAGAACATTTTTCACCCTCAGGCAACATTGTTGTGCAACTAAGCTTTCTGCAATGTTCTGGGGTTTGAGCAGCTTTTTCTGGGTCCCTTACTAACTATAGCAGAGGAATTGCACTCCTTGTTTTACAAAAGCAGCGGCACAGATCTCTGTCATTAAGCTCACTAGCACCAAGTTGCAGTGATGCTCTGACTCACCATGGCCTTGACGCATCGGAAGTCAGGTTCACAGCTAGAGCCATGATAAATTTCTAGCTTCTCCTCACCTACTCAAAAGTGATGACAGCCCCTCAGGCAGTGAGGGAAGAATCCCAAATGCAGCCCAGTCTTCTTGGCAAAGTCTTGAATCCAGAGGCAGCAGAGCTCTGACTTGGCCAACCAGAGCTGTACACAAAAGATGGCACTGATGTATGATTCATGGACCCCTGGGTGGTGTGTAGGAACAAATTAGGAAATGTCTGTTAAAGTAATAGACTTCCTTAAAAAAAGGAAATCTCAAAAGCACTGAGATTTGGGTATACATTCACTCATGGGACGATGAAGACTAAGATATTCAGGTACACATCCAGCTCTTTTACTCTTGTTGCTGAAGCCACTGACTAGGTCTTGCCTTTTAACAGCAGTTGTCCCCTTACTGTTGATGCCCTGGTGGAGGAGGGGTCTCTCCCATGAATGATTATAAGAGTTTGGAAGCAAGGGGAGATGGCCAGGGTGGGAGATGCACTTGTGTGAAAATACTTTTCATCAAGTTCAGAAGTGCTGTACTTTCAGGCTATGCATGACTCATGATGCAAGTTTTCCACTTGAATAGAAGCTGAGAAAGCCTTAGTCTCTTTTTATTCCAGTTAATTCCAGTCACCTCAGATCAAATGTTTAGCCCCAAAGTCTTCATTTTTACTCCCAGGAGACTTTGAAGGGATTCATGTAAAAAGAAATCTTGGCTGCCCACACTATTTAAGAATCCTCCTTAATTTAACTTCACTCTCTTTCATTCCCCCAACATTAAAACTGTATATCCAAATGACCCATAAGTCTCATTTTCTCCTTGAATTTTTTTTCTATGAAAATTTCTCAATTCCAGTGACTCTGATCACTTCACGAACCCTCTTATTTTTTCTGCTCCACCTTCTGAATTACTTATGAAGTGAGCCAAACTAAAGTGCCCATTGAGGCTTTTTCTTTTTTTTAATGGAAACGCATGCAGGCTCAATTTTGCATGGCAACCCGAAGAGCAGCATCCATACTTCTTAGGATTCAATTTGAGATTTTGGTTAATTTTAGCTTAAATAACTCTGACAATATGGAAAATTCACTCAGAAGGTAATAGGAAGAGATACATATGTCATTCCTTAGAAAAGATCCTTAAAATTTTCTCTTTGAATTATTGCAATTCTCAGTGTAAATTTATACATCTTTGTACTAGGACAGATAAGAGTCAAAATACTTATCTGGAACAGACATTTGAGAATTTTTATAAGAATATGTATCACTGCACCTGAGTTAATTTTTTTCATAGTTTTGTATATAATTAAATATATATATATATATATATATATATATATATATATATATATATATATATATAGCTTGCACGTGAAAGTGCTCCAAAAAGCTGGAAAGTGGTGCCTGGATTTATAAAGTTGGAATTGTTTTCATAAAAGTTATTTTTATAAGAAATGTTATTTTATTTTTTGAGAAGAATATAAAGTATAGCCTGGGGAATATACTCAATAATCTAAACTAATAAAAGCGAAATAGTAAAATTAACCGTTTCTTCGGGACGGGTAAGCCATGCCCACCAGCGAATCAGAGTGGCTGTATGCAAATTAGCCCAGCCAGCCAAGATGGCGGAGGCGGCGGACACCCAGAGGCCTGCCTCTGGGTGTCCGCTGCCCCCATCTGTTGCCTTCCTGCAGGCCACATGGGTGGGGGGGCCGGAGAAGCAACCGCCCGCAGCCCCACACCTCCAGGCAGAAAGCAGCCTGGAAGTAGGTCGTGATCGCGGGGGCTCGGGCACACACACCTCCGTGAGTGTCCGAGCCCCCGCGATCGATTTCAGGCGGCAGGGCAGCCCAGGCCCCCAGGCTGCCCTGCAGCTGGAAGTAGATTCGTGATCACAGGGGCTCGGGCACAGAGGCGTGTGTGCCTGTGCTCCCACGATCGATTTCGGGCGGCAGGGCAGCCGGGGCCTGGCAGAGCAAGCCAGCCCAGGCCCCCAGGCTGTCCTGCAGCCTGGAAGTAGATCCGTGATCACGGGGGCTTGGGCACACACGCCTCCGTGAGTGCCCGAGCCTCCACGATTGATTTCAGGTGGCAGGGCAGCTGGGGCCTGGGGGAGCAAGCCAGCCTAGGCCCCCAGGCTGTCCTGCAGCCTGGAAGTAGGTCCGTGATCACGGGGGCACCGACACACACGCCTCCATGAGTGCCCGTGGCCCGTGATTGATTTCAGCCTGCAGGGCAGCCCAGGCCCCCAGGCTGCCCTGCAGCTGGAAGTAGATCCGTGATTGTGGGGGCTCGGGCACAGAGGCGTGTGTGCCTGTGCTCCCACGATCGATTTTGGGCGGCAGGGCAGCCGGGGCCTGGCAGAGCAAGCCAGCCCAGGCCCCCAAGGCTGCCCTGCAGTCTGGAAGTAGATCTATGATTGGGGGGGGCACGGGCACTCAGGGAGGCTATTTCTCCCTGAGTGCCCATGCCCCCCCCCATAGATTCCAGGCGGCTGGGCAGCCTGGGGGGGCGTGGGGGGAGGGGGAGGATCCGAGCCAGCTCCGCCCCTGAGGCTGAGGCCTGGAAATCGTTGGGGTCACACAGCACACAGGAAGGTGTGCCCTCCGTGTATGCTCTGTGCCCCAATGGATTCCAGGGTACCAAACTGTGAGAGAGCACAGGCAGGGATTAAGTACCCCTCCAACCCCTGCCGAGTGCACAAATTTTTGTGCACCGGGCCCCTAGTATTCTAATAACTGTGTATGATGTCATATGGATATGAGATTTATCAGGATTATCACTTAGTAAATTACAAAATGTCTAATCACTGGGATATATACCTTAAATTAATATCATATTGTATGTTAACTGTAATTGAAAAATAAAAATGATTTAAATAAAGAAAACAAACAAATAAATAACATTAAAATGAAGTATAATGTATCAAAAAATAAAATGTTATTTTAAATGATTTAATGATATGAGTTTCTTAGAGTAACAGATTCTTCTAAAACATGAAGAATTCTTGGGTTAAGTCATTTGATACTACCAAATATATGCACTGTGTGGTTGTATCCTATTTAATAAAAGAGCAATATGCAAATTAGTCATCACCATGACAAAGATGGTTGAGCCCATAGCCACAAGATGACAGCACCAAGTCTGCCTCAGCCCTGCAACTGAAGGAGCCAAGCCTGTTAGCCAGGAAGGTAGTGGGGGAGGCAGGGGGGGCTGAGGGGCAGAGCCAGCAATTGCAGGGTTTGGGGTCTTCTGTCCAGGCCTGCAGCCTCAGGCAGAGACTGCAGGCCTGGGAAGGGGCATAGGTGGCAATCCCAGGGACCTGGTAAGGGACAGGCCAGTGATCACAGGGGTTTGAGGGTTCTTCTGCCTAAGCCTGCATCCTAGGTCAGAGGCTACAGGCTTGGGCAGGGGTCGAGCTGGGATTGGAGGGGCAGGAGTAGAGCCGGTGATCGGAGTGAACTACAGAGGAAACACCTTTTCTTAATGCTAAGCTCCCTGTATGCCACTGGTAATATTCCTAGTACCTTGGTAATAAGAATCCAAAAAGGCATCTAGGTTTTTCCACCACACTTCTGGAGAAAAAAAAATGAAGGTCCACTGCTGGAGGGCTAAGAAATGTCATATCCTGCCCTAGCCAGTTTGGCTCAGTGCATAATGCCTCAGCTTGTTGACTACAGGGTCTGGGTTCAGTTCTGACCAAGGGCATGTATCTAGGTTGCAGGCTCCTCCCTGGCCAGGGCCCAGGTCAGGGCTCATGCAGGAAGCAACCAATCAAAGTGTCCCTCTCACTTTGATGTTTCTCTCTGTTTTTTTCTTCTCCTCGCATTTTCTAAAAACCAATGGAAACATCCTCAGGTGAGGATAAAAAAAAAAGAAAGAAATGTCATATCCTATAAAAGACACATCTTGAAAATGCCTAAAGAAAGTTTTCATTTTTTAAGGGTGAAGGGACTGGAGTCTGTGTTGATGAAAACACCTTGGTGGCTGTGGTGACTGGCAGTGGCTGCAGCAGCGGAGTGATGGGGTTGGTGGCTTCCCCTGATTAACCTGGTTGCCTCCCACAAAGGGAGGCCAGACTGCGGCTTAGGCCCACTCCCCATGGGGAGCAGGGAGTGGGCCTAAGCCGTGAGTAGGATGGCCCCTGAGGGCTCCCAATATGTGAGAGGGGGCAGGCTGGGCTGAGGAACCTCCTCCACCCAGTGCACAAATTTCATGCATTGGCTCCTAGTTTCTATATAATAGATTTTGTAAAGCAGGAAGCTCTTAGATCAGAAAGTTTCCTCCTGCTGTACTGTCCTTCATTTTATGAGAAGTGGGCCATATGCAGGAGGTACTCTCTTATTCTAAGGTGTTAACTCTGTGTGTGTGTGTGTGTGTGTGTGTGTGTAAATAGAGACCAGGGAAGGTTAGACAGGAGAAAGGTTGAAACATGTTAAAGGTTAGAGTCAGTCTTTCTATAATTGCACAAACATCATGTTACTGACCATCAATGACTCTTGGGCTTCCTCTTTTTGGACTCTAGGCCTCAGAGTGGACTGCTGTTAATTAGCACAATTCTCAGTGTGAGCTGAATTTTAATCAGATCCTCTGGATTCAATGTTCATATGTATGCTATATTCTCTTTCTCCATTTTCCTCTCTCTCTCTCTCTTTCTCTCTCTCTCTCTCTCTCTCTCTTTCTCTCTCTCTATTTCCTTCCTTATCTCTTTCTGTCTCTTGTCACACACACCCCCACACACATGCACACACTTCCCCTACTTCACCTCAGTTGCATGCACACAATCCCTATGCTCTTGGCCTGAACCATGTGAGCAGGAGAGGCTAAAAGGCTGCTTTCCTATGTGCTCTTTCACATAGAAGAAGGGGAATTAGCCTATATAATAAAGAGGCAATATGCAAATTGACTGTCACACCCTCATCCAAGATGGCTGCTCCCATGTAAGCACAAGATGACTAGCACAAGATGGCTGACAGGAGAAGGCAGTTGGGGGTGATGAGGTCTGCAGGGGAGGGCAGTTAGGGGTGACTGGCTGTCAGGGGAGGGCAGTTGGGGGCAATCAGGCCGGCAGGGGAGGGTAGCTGGGGGTGATTGGGCTGGCAGGGGAGCAGTTAGGGGTCAGTCAGGCTGGCAGGGGAGTGGTTAGGGGGTTATCAGGCTGGCAGGTAGAAGTGGTTAAGGGTGATCAGGCTGGCAGGCAGAAGTGGTTAGGGGTGATCAGGCAGGCAGGCAAGCGGTTGGGAGCCAGCAGTCCTGTATTGTGAGAGGGATGTCCATCTGCCAGTTTAGGCCCAATCCCACAGGGGTCAGACATCCCCTGAGGGGTCCCATATTGGAGAGGGTGCAGGATGGGCTGAGGGACACCCCCTCCCCAGTGCACAAATTTCATGCACCAGGCCTCTAGTCATCTACATTAATAAAAGAAAAACATGCAAATTGGTGTCACTCTGCTACGCCACCAGTCAATCAGAGTGACTATGCAAATTAACCCAACAAAGATGGGAGTTAATTTGCATACACAGGCATGGAGGGAAGACGAAGATGGCTGAAGATGGCAGTGGCCACTGAGCTGGAGTGAGCAGGAGGCTTGGGTTGCTCCCAGCGATGGAGGAAGTCAAGCTTCCTGCTGGCCCTGGACTATGCTGAAGAAGTGGCTGGGGGCCTGGGTCACTGGGGGCAGCCCAGGCTTCCAGCCAGCATTGGCCTTCACTTGAGGAGCTAGAAAAAAAATAAAGAGGAGCTGGTAGCAGCTGGAGCAGAGAAGCCAAGCCTCACTGCTGTGGTTATTCCAAAGGCCTGTGTCCTGGCAGATGAAAACCCGTGCTGGTAGCCAGGGGAAAGGAAGGCTTATTGAGCGAATCTTCGCTCAAAGGGTTATATATATATCTTAACTAATAAAAGCGTAATATTGAAATTAACTGTTTCTCCGAGACGGGGTAAGCCACGCCCACCAGCCAATCAGAGCGGCTGTATGAAAATTAGCCCAGCCAACATGGAGGCCGCCACTCACGGACCTGAGTAAACGGCAGCTTCCATTGCAGCAGGAGTGAAAGTGAAACTGCGCCCGCTCGGCTTAAACTGGCTCTAGCGAAACACATGTTTGCAACAAAATAACAATCATAAAATGCTCGGGAGCTGAAGGAAACAGCAGGCCTAAGAGTAACATTGTCTCATTAAAGACGCTGCGAGGTGAAGCAGAGAGGAGGCTTCGTTAGTTAGTAGGCTGGCTTAAAGGAACAGTGTATCAATTATAGAAGATAAACAAACCCCAGAAACCTGCATCCAGCCAGCGTTGCTGAGACATTGAGTCATTGGGAGCTGTGGGCAGCCTTAAAACCTGAAAGCATAAATCAGCCCGTCACCCACGCTGGCCAAAACCCAATGGGGTGAGGGACGTTCCTGGGGGACTTGGCCAACCTGGAGACAGCCATCAGCCTGTCACCCAGGCTGGTCAGGCATGCCAGCAGGTGGACATCCCCAGAGGGGTCCCAGACTGTGAGAGGGCACAGGCCGGGCTGAGGGACCTCCCGAGTGCACAGAGCGGCTGCAGGGTGAAACAGTGCAGACCTAGGACCCATGAGTGGGAAAGAGGCAACAGGGTTGGCGGCCTGCTTGGCGGCTCCTCAGGCCCTTTGCGGAGCACCGGGGAGTGGGTAAGAGGCGGTGGGAGGTCTCGGCCTGCTTGCCAGCTGCCCAGGCCCTTTGAGGGGCATCAGGGAGCGGGAAAGAGGCGGCGAGGGACAGGGGCCTGCTTGGCGGCTTCCCAGGCCCTTTGAGGGGCATTGGGAAGTAGGAAAGAGGCAGTGGGGGTCAGGGGCCTGCTTGGCGGCTTCTCAGGCCCTTTGTGGAGCACCAGGGAGTGGGAAAGCAAGGCAGCAGGGTACCGGTGAGTGGGAAAGAGGTAGCGGGGGTATTTTGGCCTGCTTGGCGGCTGCCCAGGCCCTTTGCGGGGCACCAGGGAGCAGGAAAGCAAGGCTAAAGTGGCCGGGGTCCTGCTTGGCAGCTCCCCAGACCCCTTGGCAGCACCGGGGAGTGGGAAAGGAAGGCAGCAGGGGACTGGTGAGTGGGAAAGAGTTGGAGGCCTGCTTGGCGGCTCCCCAGGCCCTTTGGGGGGCACTGGGGAGCGGGAAAGCAAGCTCTTGAGAGCTGGGGGCCTGCTTGGTGGCTCCTCAGGTCCCTTCCGGGGATCAGGGAGCAGGAAAAGGCTGGCCTGACCATGAGGCAGGGTTTTCCCTGCTTCCTGGTGGCTGGAGGAAGATGGGCAGTAGGCAAGCTTGGGAGGCAGGCAGCACCCAGCCCTGGCCACAGCTGAAAAAAAGAGAACAACATACAGGGAAGGGCAGGAGTCTGAGAGATCAACATAGAGGGGGTGCCTGCTCCAAGCCTGAGGGCAGGCCCCCAGCAGGTAGACACACACAGGAGGACTGCCCCGAGCCTCAGATGCGGCTGGGGGCAGGTCCCCAGTGGTGACACACACACACACACACACACACATACACACAAAAGGCGCCTGGCAGACTGGGGCCATCATAGGACTTCCACTGAGGGGTTCCAAACTGTGAGAGGGGGCAGGCTGGGCTGAGGGACCCCCACCCTTCCCCCCCCCCGTGCACAAATTTCGTGCACCGAGCCCCTAGTGTGTGTGTGTGTGTGTGTGTGTGTGTATATATACACACACATACACACACACACACATACCAGGAGCCCGGTGCACAAAAATTTGTGCACTCAGGGGGGTCCCTCAGACTGGCCTGTGCTCTCTCACAGTCTGGGACCCCTTGGGGGATGTCCATCTGCTGGCATGCCTGACCAGCCTGGGTGAGGGGCTGATGTCTGTTTGCAGGCTGGCCAAGCCCCCCAGTGGAGACTCTCACCTCATGGGGGTGTGGCCAGCCTGGGTGAGGGGCTGAGGTATGTTTTCAGGCTGACCACATTCCCTTCAAAGTTTGGGTCCCTACTGGAGTGTCTGGTCAGCCTGGGTGAGGAGCTGAGGGCTGTCTGCAGGCTGGCCATAGCCCCTTCAGGGTTCAGGTCCCTACTGGGGTGCCTGGCCATCCTGGGTGAGGGGCTGATGACTGTTTGCTGGCTGGCCACAACTCCCATTGACCTAAGGTCACAGCGAGGCTGGCTGAAAGCAGGGTTCTGGGGTTTATTAATCTTCTATAATTGAAACTTTGTTGCCTTGAGCAGAGGTCATAGTCAGCCTAGATAGGTGGTTTCCTCCATCGCTGGCCTCCTGTTTGCTCTAGCTCCATGACTGCTGGCCACCATCTTGGCTGGGTTAATTTGCATACTGTTGCTCTGATTGGCTGGTGGGCATGGCTTAGGTGTAACGAAGTGAAGGTTAATTTGCATATTACTCTTTTATTAGAATACTAGGGGCCCGGTGCACAAAATTAGTGCACTCGGGGGGTGGGGGTCCCTTAGCGCGGCCTGTGCCCTCTTGCAGTCTGTGACACCTCGAGGGAGATGTCCACATGCTGGCATGCCTGGCCAGCCTGGGTGAGGGGCTGAGGGCCATTTTCAGGCTGCCCACAGCCCCTTCAGGGTTTGTGCACTGGGGGTGGGAGGGCTGGTGAGTGCAGGCATGGACGTTTCCCACTGGAAGGCCCACGATTGCACACGCCTGGTGGGCCCCCACCACTGAGGGGACACACCTGGCACAGAGCTGGGTGGCGAATCAGGGGTGGACGCTGGCGCAGGATCCCTCGGTGGGGCCCTGCTGCTGAGCAAACACACCTGGAGTGGAGCCGGGCAGCGGACTGGCTTCGGATGCTCTGCACTGTGCAACAGACGCTCCCGCATGCCCCGGGGAGGCCCCCTGGGGCGGAACCAGGCAGTGGACCCGGGATGGGTGCTCCTGGATGCCCCAAGGAGGCTCCAGGCTGGACCCCCCCACTGAGCTGCCACAGCTGGCACAGCTATGCCGGCTGCGGAGGCTCCTAGTGCAGAGCTGCCCTGCCAGCCTCTATCTTGGCTGGGTTAATTTGAATACAGCCACTCTGATTGGCTGGTGGGCGTGGCCTTGAGCAGAGGCTCAGCCAGCCTAGGCAGGCAGTTGCAACAGAAGCCTCTGGTTTGCTCTAGCTCCATGGCTGCCAGCCTCCATCTTGGCTGGGCTGATCTGCATAAAGCCTCTCTGGTTGGCTGGGAGGCATGGCTTGGCTGGTAGGCGTGACTTAGGTGTCTCAGGTAATGATCAATTTGCATATTACTCTTTTATTAGAATATATATATATATATATATATATATATATATATATATATATACACACACTAGGGGCCCGGTGCACAAAAATTTGTGCACTCGGGGGTCCCTCAGTCCAGCATGTAACCGCATAATCTGCCACCTGCCACTTGCATATCTCGCCCCACCCACCCCACACACATCACCCGTCACCCTGCTGATCGCTCCCCACCCCTACACCACCCGGGACCCTGCCGATTGGCTCCCCACCCCACAAAACCTGCCACCCTGCCCATGGGCTTTCCACCCCACACCACCCAGCCACCCCTCCGTCGCT
>PVJC01039620.1:0-16170 GCA_004026665.1 Murina feae | reverse complement strand
CAGAATAAACTGGTGAATATAATAGAATCAGGGACATACAAAGGAAGTGGAGTGATAATTCTTGGGGGGAAGGGGGTGTGGGGGGTGAGGGCAAAAATCATACACCTATGGATGAGGACAGTGGGGGGGGTAGGGCATGGGGTGGGGTGGGAACAGGGTGGAAGGGAGCTATGGGGGGGGAAGAGTAACATCTGTAATAATCTGAACAATAAAGATTTATTAATAAAAAAGAAAGGAATAAAAGACATTTTAAATTATTGAGTTGCAAGAACATTAGGGAAACTTTAAAGGTCAATAATGAAGTAAAATCAGAATCTGGAAAGACAAGAAATCAAAGCAATTTGCATCCTGAGTGCATATACGCAACCCTGGGTACACTGAGTTTCTGCTTTGACAAATGAGTAGAGTGCTCAGAACAGGAGCCAAAACATAAGACCATCTCAACTTGGAAGTGCTAATAAGACACACTTACATAAAGTAGTTATCTCAAAGAGATCTATCCTTGGAATAGCAATGGAGCAGAAATAAATAAGACCCTTAGAAAGAGAGAAGGAAAGTTTTTATTCTCAACCTTGGCACTGGATAAAGTGAAAATTTCCTCTGAGAATTGGTAGTCATAAGCTAGCCACACCTCAGGATAATCCCAAAGACCTTAAACAAATTTTTATTAAATTTGTCCTGGATTGTTGGTAACCACTGGCTTCCAGCAGAAGCAAATCCTTTAGATGAATATACCTTCAAAAATATATCATAGAATTAATATAGAGTTCCATTGACCAGAAGCTCAAACTCAAAAATTGCATCCTTCAAAAGGAAAGAAGGCATATCTACAGTGAGGGATAAAATTAACTGTAATTTCAAACTTCTCCTGAAAGACAGAAGATATTTTACTGGCAAAAAAAAAAAAAAAAAAAAAAAAAATACATTCTGAATGCTTAGGGCCTGCTCTGTGCACTATTAAAAAATCAAAATGAAGAAAAGCAATTTGATTAAATTATGTGTGCTTTTGCCTATGCCAATGGAGCTTAACTAAGCAAACAGAAGCAGTGAAGTAAATCATTGTTGGTTTATTAAAGATCAGAATTCAATATCTCAATGGTTGAAGGGTTTAAGCACCAGGGTGCTCACTGTTTTGCTTTTCTTTGCTAAGAAAATAAACATGGCAGTACCAAGGAGAAACTTGTTCAGAGAATGACACTGACAAGCTATGTTTCTCAACAAGGATGTTACCTTGTAGCTCTTGGCAAATATTTTGTAAATAGAATATAAATTTTATCCTAGTGTTTCACATATTTCCACTTTTCTTCAAAAATATCTGTTTTAACATTTTTTAACAATGATTATTTCTTAGATATTTATATCTTTCACCAGTGAGTGAAAGCACTTCTACCTCCCAATTAAGAAATGAAAGCTGAAATGGCTTCACCTATTCTCATATGACACACCAAATATTTTAAGAAATCAATAATTAATTTTTAATTTGGACCCATCCTACAATGAAGTCATAAATAATAGCAAATTTATAACATCACATTAATCTCCATGGCAACAGGTTTACTGCACAAACAGGGGGTTATGACTTCACAAGATAGAGAGAGAGAAAGTGGGTTATAAGGAAGAGAGCTCATTTTCAAACTCTCATAATCTAAGCAATTGTACTGGAAATACAGACAAAGCCAAGTAAAGCAAATTGCTTTTTATAAAAATATTTGTTGTTTTTTTCAAGTGTGTTCCACAATGGAAAAAAAAACATTCTCTAAATTGCATGGAGTATGTGACATAAGTCAATTTTAATACCTAGCCAATGTGAGACAACACTCTGGAATATAAGCATTCAAACTAGGACTGACAGCATCAGGAAATAAATACTCTGCATCCAAAACAGCACTGGGTGTGGAAAGCAAAACACAGAACAATTACTGAAGTGTTAATTATCCAAGCATCTACACTAATAAAAGTGTAATATTGAAATTGACCGTTTCTTCGGGATGCCTAAGCCACGCCCACCAGCCAATCAGAGTGGCTATATGCAAATTAACTCAGCCAAGATGGCGGCTGGCAGCCCTGGAGGCGAGTGCAATGTAGGCGTCAGGGTGAGCGGGGTGTGTGGGCGGCGAGGCACTATGTGTGGGTGACGGGTGGTGTGTGTGGGGTGGGCGGGGCGCGATGTGCGGGTGGCAGGCCGCAGGTTGGGTGGGTACAGGCCGGATTGAGGGACCCCCCGAGTGCACAATATATTGTGCACCGGACTCCTAGTTATTTAATAAAGGAGTAGCCTCTTCCTCTTTTCTTTCATTAATAAAGGAGTGGCCTCTTCCTCTTTTTTTCCCCAGTTTTCTTTCTTTCAAACACAACCTGTGAAAATTATACTTCCCTTTTTGGGTTCACTTTCATTTTGGAAAAGCTGCAATAACATCCTTGGATTATTAATAGGCAGATTATTTTAAAAGACTTCCCCAACTATTCTTTTTTCTCCAACTGGTCTTTTTTCCTGTAATCTTTTCTCCTTTATAAAAGAAATACTGTGCTCACAGCAAGCCTAGGGCTTTTACAAAATTCTATATCTTATGCAACAGTGCAGAGGACTTTTTCTGAAATAAAAAAAATTAATAGGCCACACGACAACAATCTAGGCCAATGCATTACACACAGTTTTGTTGTTGCTATCATCAAATTGTGTTGTGCTTTGTACCATTTTATTAAGTTTGCTTTTCCAGTAATGGGGAGATAACTTTAAGAAAACAAGTAAAACAAACAAATGAAGTGAAATTATCCATCAGTGATAATCAGGAAAAGAAAGAGTTAAACTAATAATTTAACCATAGGCCAAAAGATTGCAAACTCTCCCAAGTCTTCCAATATTTACATTGACATGGAGCCTGAGGGAAGTGTTCTGAAAAGAAGCTTGTTGTGAAACAGCCCAGACTTTAGTGTGGGCCAGTACTTTCACGATCTGTCCCAGTAAATTCCCATCTGTCTGTGCAGAAGGCCAAAGATGACATATAACTTATGATTAAAGATAACTCAGTGTGAAAACTACTTGTGAGCAAGAAGCAGACTTCACTACCCACAAATGATCAATTAAATATTTGAGACAAGAAAATTATATGACCAAATCCCCAGAAAACATTAAACCAAGTTGAATGACTTGAGCCTTTTACATGTCTTAAGTAAGCAGGCATATTCCCGCCACTGTGTGGTAGCGTCCCAAACACTTTCCTTTGTGCAGGGGTACATTACAAAACTTGCACATGTACCGCGTTTCACTGCGTAGTTTATAAGCGGCACACACAGGACAACGACATAAAACATTTTTATTTTTGCCGGTTCCAACTAGAGGTTCCAAGGTATGTTTCCTCATGTCCATTGACAGTCTCCCTGGTGGATTCGATTTTACTCGTTTCCCGCAAAAAATTTAAGTCAAATAGAAGTCCAGGTTCCTGAAGCTCTTATAATTAGATGGACATTGACTAGTAATGCCAGAATGTATACTATATTTCCCTTCCAAAGTCTTGATGATATTATACTTTCAAAAGAGATTTATATCATCAAATATTTCCTTTTCCACTTTTTCACCTGCCTGCAAGATGCACCCAAGTGGACAAATATAGTTGACTTGATAAATTAGGTGCCAATTTCATGACATTCTTTTGACTCAAGATCAAAGTAAAAATATGATTTTTGTGGTATTTTAATAAACATCAGAATAAATGAGATTATGATTCTTCAATTCTTTCCAGACCCTCCTGAGGCAACCTCTGGAAAGACTCCTTTTTTGTTGTTGTTAATCTTCCTGGCCTTTCCCATATGCTCTTCAGGGGCTGGTTATAGGCAAAAGCTAAGCTCAGATGGTCTGGCTCCTTTCTTCTCAGCCACATTCACTTTGCTTATTTTTATGAGTGTGTATTATACTAACTATCATACTACCATTAATACTTGGTAAGAGACACTGTGCTATGAAAAAACTTCTAAGATCCAGATTACAAATATATTTATAAATGAACAGCGCTTATGCTGCATGCCTAGTTTCAAGGAAATTGAGTAAAATAAGCAAATACTTAAACATAGTAAAGTCAATCCCTTTTAGACAACACTTTACATGATAAATTCAACTTAATACTGTTATTAGTGGAAGTAATCGTAATAGAAAAAACAATTGTAACAACTACCCTTTGTGAGCTCCTGACCAGTTTCTGTGTTATATTCTTTTCCATGTATTTTCTCATGCAAACCTCAGCCTTAAAGATTTTGTATTATGAGTTCTATTTCATAGATGAAAAAATTCATGCTCATGTGATTAATAATATCCTCAAGTTTACAGTTAGAAAGTAATGATATAGGGATTATTAACTGGTCTGTCTGTCATACTTTCTTAACTTGGCAGTGGCATCTGCTTATAGTTTCTGCAACACAGTGGCAAAGCAAATAATTAAATCTAAAAAGACAGCAACTCGGTTAGATAGGGTCTAAAATGACCTGGGACTCTGAGGCTGAGGGATGAATGTGTGTGTGTATAAATGTATAGATCAAATATATATATATTTTCATATAGTTATATATCTAGGTAGAAAAGTACATACATACATACATCAGCCAATCAATACTTCCCACCTCAAAGGCAAAGAGGTATAACTGCCTGTCTCCAATCTCATTTCCCCGCTTGCTTCAGGGGTCTTGTTGTAACTCCTTTTATTACTCCATTCTGCCCTTATAGTTGCTGAGAGAAGA
Source organism: Murina feae (assembly GCA_004026665.1). Lineage (NCBI taxonomy): Eukaryota > Metazoa > Chordata > Mammalia > Chiroptera > Vespertilionidae > Murina > Murina feae. The sequence continues at coordinate 11,442 of PVJC01039620.1, read as the reverse complement.
GAGAAAGAACATAAACAGAAAGGCAAGATTTAAGAGTCTGCTGCTCTTCACACCCTCACAATGAAAATCCTTGGAGAGCCCTTGAAATATTTAGATACCTCAATGGCTCTTTAAAAAAAAATCAACATCTCAAATTTGAGAGCAGCTTTAAGGTCAATGAAATAATTCCAAATGCTTGTACTTGCTGGAACAAAAAATTATTTTATTTTAAAAATGATCAGACTTCCTTTGATAGCTTTTTAAATTATTTTGATCTTTCAAATAATGCCTCCAAATAAATTTGTCTCTAAAGTTGTGACTTAAATGTTAACATTTGTCATAGCAAGCATATTAATTTGAACGAAGCCAAATTTATGACCTACTTTGTTACTTTATGTGCTATATGTACACTTTATAGTTCATAAAAGTCCCTTGAATAATCAATGTATAAGGTATATTAATGCTCCATTTATAAGACTTAAAACATTTTACCACTTGAAGTTACTACTTAGATTTATAATGAGACTATCTTCATTTATACCATTTTGCCAATGACATATTGAGTGACCTTGGGAAGAAATATAATACCAGTTATGATGCTACTTTGTGTGCCTTAGCTAGTTCATTGGTAATAAAGGGTTCACTTTAAGACAATGTGCTATTTAACTCATTGGAACATTTTTTCTCCCTTTTCAAATACCAGAAACACCCAGGATTGCAAAGAGCAATAACTTTAAGTGAGGGTTAAATAAATCCTTTAAGACCAAGCCCATACCAGCTTTGTCCATGAACAAAGCCTTTGTTGTTAATAACAAAGCTGGTGGGGGTAGGAGGTGGTGGGAAGTAGGACAAATGACTACTAATCTACGGGGAAAGCTCCAACAATGTTGGAGCACTCAGTTTTCAGGTTGTTGGTGATTTTTCTTCTTTTGATTAGTATCATATTGACTCTCAGGACAGAGAAAATACTGTAATTAAAAGGGCTGCTGATTCCAAGATGTATGAAGGAGGGTAGGCAAATAAAGACTATAGAAAATCTGTTTTAAGGATCCTTTTCCATCTGGCTTAGTCCCTTTGGCTGTGCTCCACAACACAGACAGCATCAGCATATATCTTGCCATCTGTGATTTCACCAGGACATAATCATGCACCATTAATACTTGGTAAGAGACACTGCTAAGTTTGCAATAAATATATTTTCACTTTTAATTTCCACAAAAAAAATTATAACTTGATATGATTGAGGCTGAGCAGCAATAATTAGCTTACAAAGGTCTTGACAGGCAGGTTGCCCACTACACTATTTCAGCTTCCACAGCATCCCCAAGCCCTTGAATCATACAGGCTTCTTCTTGCACCTTCACTATAACCCATTGTGGATAGGAGAGTTTGGAGAGTATAGAGGCTAGTTATATAAATACTAGAGGCCCAGTGCACAAAAATTTGTGTACTCAGGGGGGTCCCTCAGCCCGACCTGTGCCCTCTCCCAATCTGGGACCCCTTCGGAGATGTCCACCTGCTGGCTTAGGCCCGTTCCCCGGGGGATCTGACCTAAGCTGGCAGTCAGACATCCCTCTGGCAGCCCAGGGGCCCTCAGAGATGTCCACTTGCCAATGGGGAGCAGGCCTAAGCTGCAGTCAGACATTCTTAGCGCTGCTGAGGAGGCAAGAGAGCTCCCACCACCACCGCTGTACTGGCAGCCATCAGCCTGGCTTGTGGCTGAGTGGAGCTCCTCCTGTGGGAGTGCACTGACCACCAGGAGCAGCTCCTGCATTGAGCATCTGCCCCCTGGTGGTCAGTGTGTGTCATAGTAACCAGTCATTCCCAGTTGTTCTGCTGTGAGGGTCAATTTGCATGTTACCCTTTTATTATATAGGATAGAGGCCCAGTGCAAGGGCAGGGGCTGGCTGGTTTGCCCTGAAGGGTGTCCCAGATCAGGGTGGGGGGGTCCCACTGGGGTTTCTGACCACCCTGGGTGAGTGGCTGATGGCTGTTTGCAGGCGGGCCACAGTCCCTTCAAGGTGGGTGTCCTCCCTGGGGTGCCTGGCCAGCCTGGATGAGGAGCTGAGGGCAGTTTTCAGGCTGGCCACATCCCCTTCAGGGAGGGGGGTCCTGCTGGGGTACCTGGTCAGCCTGAGTGAGTGGCTGATGGCTGTTTGCAGGCTGGCAACATCCCTTTCAGGGAGGGTATCCCTGCTAGGGTACCTGGCCAGCCTGGGTAACTGGCTGATGGCTGTTTGCAGGCTGGCCTTCCCAGTGAGGCTGGCTGGAAGCAGTTATCTGGGGTTTATTTATCTTCTATAATTGAAACTTGTTGCCTTGAGCAGAGGTCACAGCTGGCCAAGGCAGGCGGGAACCTTAGCTTCCTCCATCACCAGGGTAAGCCTCCTCTTGTTCCAGCTCCGTGACTGCCTGCCGCCATTTTGGCTGGGTTAATTTGCATACTGTCACTCTGATTGGCTGGTGGGGTGGCAATTGGCTGGTGGGCATGGCTTAGGTGTAACAGAGTGATGCCACTTTGCATATTACTCTTTTATTAGACTAGACCAGGCTAATCAGGGGAGGCCACCAGCCCCATCACCTCGCTGCTGCAGCCACTGCCAGTCACTACAGCCACCAAGGTGTTTTCATCAATATGGACTCCAGTCCCTTCGCCATGAAAAAATGACAACTTTCTTTAGGCATTTTCAAGATGTGTCTTTCATAGGATATGAAATTTCTTTCTTTTTTTTTATATTCCCACCTGAGGATATGTTTCCATTTATTTTTAGATAATGTAGAAGGGAAGGGAAAGACAGAGAGAAACATCAAAGTGAGAGGAACACTTTGATTGGTTGCCTCCTGCATATGCCCTGACCTGAGCCATGGCCAGGGAGGAGCCTGAAACCTAGGTACATGCTCTTGGTCAGATTTGAACCCAAACCCTGCAGTCAGCAGGCTGAGTCATTATGGACTGAGCCAAACCAGCTAGGGCAGGATATGACATTTCTTAGCCCTCCAGCAGTGGACCTTCATTTTTTTTCTCTAGGAGTGTGGTGGAAAAACCCTAGATGCCTTTTTGGATTCTTATTACCCAAGTTACTAAGAATATTACCAGTGGCATACAGGGAGCTTAGCCAATGAGCAGTAAGAAAAAGTGTTTCCTCTGTAATTCACTCTGATCACTGGCTCCAATCCCAGCTCCACCTCTGCCCAGACCTATAACTTCTGGCCAAGGATGCAGGCCTGGGCAGGGGACCTCCAGACTCCTGCAATCACTGGCTCTGTCCCTGCCCAGGCCTGTAGTCTCTGCTTGAGGCTGCAAGCCTAGGTACAAGACCCACAAGCCCCTCTGGTCACTGGCTTCACAGAGCCCATGCCCCTGCAATCAGCAGCTCTGATCCTGCCCCCTGCTATCACCGACTCTTCTCTTTCCCTACTAGCAGCCTCTGGCCAAGACTGCAGGCCTGGACAGGGGACCCTCAGGCCCCTCCAAACACAGGCTCTGCCCTTGTCTCACTACAGCCTATGGTCAAGGCTATAGGCCTTGGCAGGGGACTCCCAGGCCCTTTTGATTGTGGGCTCTACCTCTGCCCTACTATAGCCTCTGGCCAAGGCTACAGGATTGGGCTGCTATGATCACCAGCTCCACCCCTTCCCCACTGTAGCAGTGGCCAAGGCTACAGGCCTGGGCAGAGGATCCCCAGACCCCTGCATTGCTGGCTCCGCCCATACCCAGGCCTCTGTGATCACAGGCTCCACTCCTACCCCTCTGATCACCAACTCTGCCCCTGCCCAGGCCCTGAGATCACCAGCTCCACCCCTGCCTCACTGCAGCCTCTGGCCAAGGCTGCAGGCCTGGACAGGGAACCTTCAGCCCCCTCTGATCACCTGTTCCACCCCTCAGGCCCCCTGCCTCCCCCACCACCTGCCTAGCTAACAGGCCTGACCACTTCAGTGGTGGGGCTGAGCCGGACTGGGCACCATCATCTTGTGGCTATGGGTGTGGCCATCTTTGTGACAAAGTGATGCCTAATTTGCACATTACTCTTTTATTAGATAGAATGTGGCTATGGGTGCCGCCACCTTGTGGCTATGGGCACCGCCATTTTGTGGCCATGAGGGTGGCCATCTTTGTGATGGAGTGATGCCTAATTTGCATATTACTCTTTTATTAGATAGGATGTAGCTATGGGTGCCGCCATCTTGTAGCTACGGGGCGGCCATCTTTGTGACAGAGTGATACCTAATTTGCATATTACTCTTTTATTAGATAGGATGAGAACAATATACATAAGTGGGCTGAAAATGGTTAAATTACCTAATCCTAAATTGGTACCTTCAAACTGTTATGATTAAAAGCTAGCAATAGCTGTGCAGAGGGGAACCTCTTGGCTAAAACCCAAACAGGAAGTTTTACTCTTTCCAAATGAATCCTAGGAGATTTTCATAGCCCTCTTAACACATTATGGTAAGAGAGTGTGAGAGCGAGAGCGAGAGCAAGAGTGAGAGCAAGAGAAAGAGGACAGGCATGTCAGGAACCCAGGAGTCACAGCATACTTTGCAGTCTACACAATAGAGAAGGCAAAACTCTTTGTTTCCAGCTTTTTCCCAAGGCTTCACAGTTAGATGGAGGAATACAAATAGCAGAAGCTATAGAGATAGTAACCACACAAAAAAAATTGGAAACATACCAAAGTCTCATCAGTATAAACTTATTATTTTAAATTGCTGCATATTCAAAAAATATACATAATACAACCCCTATCAGTAATATTATTAAAGAAGAGTTTTGAAATGTGAAAATGCTAAGTGAAGAAAAGCAAGCTACAAATTAGTATGGTTTCAATTTTTAACCCACACACACAAATATCTGCACATACACAGAAAGAGAATGATATATAACAATGTGTTAAAAGGGCTTTCTCTGAGGCAGAAGGATTATGATTTTCTGTTGATTGATCAGCCGTATCTTCTTCGTTTTCTAGTGTTTCAACATTCTCTATTTAATTTTGTAAGTTATTAAATAAAATATTCACCTAAAGACATAGGTAGACTATAATGATTCCATGCTTCGTATCTAAACTTGAATAATGATGAACGGATGCAGGATACAGACTGACAAAGGGCACAAAAAAACAATAACAAATAACATAAGAATAAAAAAAAAAAGAAGAAAATATCTAATAGATCAAAGGAAGAGATTTCTTTTAACATAATCTAGGTGTTTCATTCCCTTGAAGAATGGAGATGAATTACATACTCAGACCACTTTGCATATTACTTGTAGCTTCCTGTATGTATGTATTTACTAATATCAAGTATTCAATGAACTATATATAATTCACTCCTTTGTATGTTCACTCATTCTCAGTTAATGATTTCTATTGCAAGGAAACGAGCCCTCTGTATTGATAACTTGATCACAGGATGCAAAGGACAATTAGCATCTACTCCAGCTTCTCAAGTGGGCATATACAGGTGAGCAACAGCCTTCATAAAAAGATGGAGTCTGAATAAGGCTGATTCTCCACTGTAACTTGTACCATACCTTACACAGTTGTACCCAAACAACCCAGACGAACAAACCACTATTACTTCTTCTCATGTGATGGGCATGTGTTATGTGCTAATGAGAGTACTGTAGGAGTCCACAAAGCTGTTTTGAGGAGTTTTTAAATACACACACAAGAAACACCTTAAAATTGTAGGTTTGGAGGGTTTGTTTTTTTTGCCATTTTTAATGCATGAGATCGCACACCCACCTTGACTTCAGCGTTGGATAATTATAACTATGTAAGCATTTGTAATGCTTAACTTTAACTCCTCAGTCTCTCACCAGTTCCAAATAACAAAATGTTAACAAGGATTGCAATGGCTACAGCCACTGCCCGTCTTTACCTGCTGCCTGAAGTTCAATCAACAGCTGACTTCATCACTCCTCCCAATGGCTGACACTTGGAGGAGAAATTGCCTCATGGATTCAGAATGAGTCATAAATAAATGCCCAGGGACCATATTGAGCAGCAAGCTTTAGGTTGCACAGACATTATGAAACTAAAACAAAAATGGCTCGAGTCACCTAGCTCAGGGACTACAGACCTGCCTGTCCCCTCTCCAGCAGAGCATCCCTCTATTGCCCTTTGTGGCACAGTCCTTATGCTATTGCTGAGTTCCAATGATGTTTAGGAAGCAGCTGTTTCTTTATATTCCTTGTATCATTCTGTCCCTACAGTCGTATCAGGGCATCATCTTAATGGCATCAAATCGCTTAACCTAAATTATGGTAATATCTTGATGCATAGTTTAAAAACTACTATTCTTGTCCCCATTAAAAACCAATGATTATATATAGTTATAATGAGAAACGTATCTAATGCTAATCTCATCAAAAATTATGACAATGAGGTTAGAAGGGGAAGAATGTGTGTTGTGGGTAAAGGGGTTTAAGAGAGTTAAATATTCATCTTTCATAATAGAAAATCAATCTATAATTTCTAAAACTAAAGAATCAAGAACCATAAGTATAACTGTGTTTAGAAACACGGTGGCAAATTCAGGCAAAACATCTGAAAGGAGTGGAAAGTAATTGCCCTTGAAAGAAAGGCGTGAGGTAGAAAAGAAGGCAAGGGAAGGGCCTGTTATTTTTTCATCATAAGTCTTACAACATTATTAATCTTCACAAATACACCACACACACTGGCTTAGTTCGATAAAAAAATAAAAAGTTAATTTAAAAAATTGCTAACTCATTCACCTATTCAAAGGCTAAATAGTCTCAATTAGTTTTATCTTGCATAAAACATTTTTATTAAATAAAATCTTACTATAAATACAGTTGTCTGGTTTTGTCTTGTGCTAAAACTAGTTCTGTCTAATAGCATGAAACCTTGAAACTGTCATGCATACTCTAATATTATCCTTGGTTAACCATGTCTGTAATGCCAATAGCATACCCAATCAAACATCTAAAGTTACCAGCTGGCTCCAGAGTTGGTGCCCTGGTTACAAAACACTGGCCAGCTGCAGGAAACATAGAGGGGAAAAAGTTATGCTTTGGCTACTGAGTACAATCCATGTTCAGTGTTAACGATGCTATGTCAGTCCATAAATTATAATGGCTAATGCTAGAACATTAACACCACCCAAAAGCACACTCATAAGCAAGCCAGCATGGCAAAATGAGGTCATGGAGAAGCTTAAAGCTATTTTAGGATGTGTCTTGAACACCAGTATAGCTCCTTTGACACCACCTGCTCTCATTTGGAGAACTGTATATTTAGGTCCCCCAACAGCAACTGGGCTCAATCCCAGTGCTGACTCTACAGTCCAATTCGGGATAAACGCTGTCCTGTTGTTAGGTGTTGACCTTTAGATGAGACATTTAAATCCCCCCGCCAACATTCCCCACCTTCTGCTTAATTGGCACGGCATAAAAGATGTGGCTGAGAGAGCATTCAACAGTGGTCATAGTTGCTTGCATATTATCATAGTAATAGAAGCATGCAATTTATTTGTTTGAGAAAAAAAAAGGAGTTGGACAATATAATCCAACATAATAAATCACCCTTGCCATGAGGATCATGGTGGCATCAAAAAAGCAACTTATAGTCACATTAGGAATTTTTATTTATTCTTTCCATAGAAATATTCTTGGCCCATAATCAAATCAAGAATATTTATCTTAGTGTCTGGAAGACACTATATGATATTTGCCAGCAGCTTCCAAGAAAGAGGAATTTTTATACAAATTCCTTTCAAAGCCACAATTCCCAAGTGTGGCAAGGTTGGTAAAACTTAGCTTTCAAAGCCATTGAAGTAGACCTTAATAATTAACTTGAAAGTCATTTCAAGTAATATGTAATTCAAAATATAAATGACTGATATCATCCGTTAGAGTGGAGAGGAACTGGCTGGCAAAAGCCAGAAATTAAAGGCTTTTAACACAATGATTTCCAATAATTCCTTTTTTCTGTATTTCATGAACACTTAGAACTCTTGAAAATGAATGTGTGTTTTATAGAGTTGTAAAGCATTTATAATGTGTTTATCATGTACTCAAAACCAAACCACTGACTTCCAAATCTTTCTATTTTCTCCGAGCACCTAAAACTGTTTCCTTTTTCCCTGTAGTTAACAATAAATATTGCCTACAAGAAATTTTGTATATAAACAATAAACATGTAAATGTGAATCAAGTCCTTCTTACCACTGATGACATGGACAGTTTCTATGATTGTTGAGAAATAGCAGTTCTGTAAATTAAACCAGTATTAATTGTGTAGTTTCATTTTCTAGGCAATAAGTTACTAGTAAACAACAGACATAAAAAGGACAAATAAGATGCAATCCCTAGGATTTCATGTTCTATCTTCACTGCTCTTTCTTGTTTCTAAAATTATTATTTACAGCCAAGACAAACTCAGTAACACATTCAAGTTGCAATCACACATCCCATATTCTTTTTCAACCCTAAATAGGTTGGCTGGTGAGTGCCAATGAACAATGCATAATAAGCATGAAATTAGTTGGTTAGATTAAGGTTATCATCACATATCTGTGAGGATGGGGAACATGTAAATGTTCTTTATTGTTGCAAATAAAAAGAAAAAATGAAAAATTATAACCAAAATTATACATATATAACCAAACTTCTAAAATATGAGGTCATAAAATTTACACATCAAGAGAACATTGATTCAAAATTTTTTATAGATGACATTTAGAAACAAATCAATTGATTTCTTTCATAATGTCTTTAAAAGAATTATTTTAAGTTTACAAAAAATTTCCACATCTTTGATTTAGATAAAGTATCAGTTTATAACCTAACTAGAGGCCTGGTGCATGAATTCATGCACAGGTGGGATCCCTCAGCCTGGCCAGCGATCAGGATCCATCGGGGGTGGGGCCAGGCTGGTCTGGAGGAGGGGCCATGGGAAAGGGGTCTATGGGGGGAAGGGCCAACCAGGGCAGGGACCATGGGAGTTGGCCAGCTGCCCCCCCCAATCGGCCCGATTGGGGGGGGGGTGGCTGGCTCCGGGGAAGGACTGGAAGACATTGGCCTGCCAAGGGAGGTTAGCTATGGGAACACACTGACCACCAGGGGGCCACTCCTGTGTTGAGCATCTGCCCCCTGGTGGTCAGTGTGCATCATAGCAACTGGTCACTCCAGTCGTTCTAGTCATTCCAGTAGTTTAGTTGTAACAGTCGCTTAGGCTTTTATATTTATAGATTTCCTTATATTTAAATAGACAAACAAAATAAAATGTAAATCTTATTTCATTATGTAATGTAAGGTATGCTTTGATATTTTTGTTTTTCTTACTAGTTAGCCAAAATTTCCAGGGTCATTTTTCATGTAATCTCCACTTACAATGCTGTTTTTAACATATAGCTGGGTCTACTTTTAGATTTTTATTTTAATCCATTGGTCTATTTTTGACACATTGTCTTAACTATTGTAGCTTTATAAATCATTTGAAGATTTGGTACTGCATGTGTTATTCTTTCTAAATTAATGTTTTCTTCTTTGTTACTATAGTTGCTTATATTTCACAACATCAAAATCATTTCGTCAGATACAGCCAAAACCACATTGCACTATATAACTTAAGATTAATTTGGTGTACTATGACAGCTTCAAAATCTTTATTTTTCCTGTCTGGGGACAAGGTAGGTCTTTCCAATTGTTTAATTCTTCTTCTTAATCTCTCAGTAAATGTTTTATACAGGTTTTTTGTTTTGTTTTTAGGTAGATGTTCCAGATTTTATTTTAAGCTTGAATTTATATTGCTATTCTGAACGGCATTTTCCCTTTATATTTCCTAAATTGTAATTGCTGGCTAATCTATAAAAATTATGTGAATTCCTTATTGAACTCTGTATCTACTATTAGTCTGAGGGGTTTTATAGTAAGTTCTTTTAAACTGTCTAAGTAACTAGTACTCCTACTTAAATATAACTATATTTCCAATACTTTTACAATTTCTTTTTCCTATACTTTTGGATAGGAATTCCAAGGCAAAACTAAAATTTAATGTGGATAATGCTTGCATGTGTTATTAATAGTCACATAATATTTGTCACAGCAGTGTCAACTCTCCATCATCCCTAGACCAGCATGATCTGGGCCAGCCTCAAAAACTAAAAATCTTAGAATGGGAAACGATTCCATTCCATACACTGTTCTATACCCAGTGGTCCTCTTAGGATTTATAGGTATCTTGGGCTGCATGAGAGAATCATTTCCATAGAAAACTTAATGAATTGGAGTATGAGATTTTAAAGCATCAAAATGGCACAAGATTACCTCAAACCATAACTAAATGACTATCAGGAAAGGCACAAGCAACATGAGTTTGATTCTCAGAAAGTCTGGCCAATGAGCCAGGTAAGCCAGAAACAGTAGGTTCTTTGGAACACGTAGAATAACCCTCTTGGTAATTCTTTTCTTCTGATCTACTGGCATCTGCTTTTCCACGGCATGGGTTCACTATGAGGGCATTCCGTGCTGAAGCTTGTGAACGTGCACCTCTAGATCCAAGGCTCCTGCTCCTAAGCTTCGCTTTTCTGGACTCTCATACCACCCCCTTCTGACTGTCTTACTTCAGTCTTTTCCTTGCAAGTTATCTTAAGCTTCTATTCATTCATCATTCAAAATGAAACTACCCTCGACATTTAAAGACAAAGAGAGGAAATAAACACAATTTAACTTCTGTCACTATGTGCTAGGTACTGCATAAACTAAAGCTATTTATATACCTTTATGATATAATCTTTGCCACAACCCCATAAATTCAATTATTTATCTTCATTTTACAGATATAGAAACTGGGACTTATAGAGGTAAAAAAAAATGTGCTCTAACATATTACTAACACTTCCTTTAGATTTTTACATTTAGTTCAAATATGGGTTTTAGATTTAGAATTATATATATATTATATATAATATATATAGTGTGTGTGTGTGTATATATATATACTATATATATATATATATTCATCTATCCTACTTTACAAAAAAAGTTTTCTTCATATATTGAAGTTAAATTTCTCAAATGCCTTTTAGCATCAATTGTGATGATTACATAATTTTTCCACTTTCTTTGATCTCATGATATGATGAATTGTTTTAATAAATTTCCTACTTTTAAACTTTCTTTGCATGTCTGTGATAAAACCAGCAAGCTCATAGTGAATTAGTAATTTAATATAATGCTGTATTTGACTTGCCATTCTTTATTTTCGGTTTTTGAATCTTTATTCTTAAGTGAGCTAGCTATTTTTGCAATTCATAAAATGAGTTTGGGATCAATCCATCTTTTTCTGAACTAATAAAATGTTCATAGCATAGCATTACTTTAGTACAATCTGTATTTGAGTTACTATTATTTATTTCGGGGTTTTGAATCTTTATTCTTGCATGAACTGGTTATATTTTGCAATTCACAAAATGAATTGGGGATCAATTCATCTCTTT
>PVJC01039619.1:0-16171 GCA_004026665.1 Murina feae | reverse complement strand
TAAAATGCTTCTTTTCAAAATACTACTGCTTATTGACAATGCACCTGCTCACCCAGGGAGCTCTGATGGAAATGTACAATGAGAGTAATGTTATTTTCATGCTTGCAAACAATAGTGAGGAAGGGCATGTAATAAGCATAGAGCCATAGTTGTCTAATAATTATTCACCTCACTAACTATAGATGAGAAGTTTTCTTACTGATCCTGGGAAACTGGAAGATGAAACAAGGCTGTAAAAAGATAAGATGCTTGATGGGTCCATCACTCAGAAAATAAATACATTTTGAGAACAGACCAAGGACAGGACATTTTGATTTGGTTGCTGCACCTGGACCCTGATTCCTCCGGGAGTTTTTCTCAGGAATGCTGACCATTCTCTCGTCCCAGGAATGGGATGAGCTGCTTCTAACATCATAGAAAATTAGCCACCTTGTTATTGGACTTTGAGCTCCTGAAGGCTGGACTTCAGGCCCTCCCCTCTTCCTTTCCACATTCCACATGGCTATCTTCTCCCTCATACGTATATAATCAGCCAGCTGGCAAGGGGGAGTGAGATCAGAATTTCCAGAGTGACAGACTGTTCTCCCATACTGCCAGCAGTATTGGAATAAATGCTCATATATGATTCAACCCTGTCTCTGCTTAATTTGGTTCAAGTAGTGACAGGCAGCCTTGGGTCCATTGTGTCCAGTTTCACTAACACAGAATACATTCTGCAGCCCATGAATCAAGAAGTAATTTTAACTTTCAGGTCTTACTATTTAAGAATAGTAAGTATATCTCATAAGGCTCTAGCTGACACACATGGTGATTCCTCTGATAGATCTGGGCAAACCTTGAAAACCTTCTGAAGAGGATTCATCATTATAGATGCTATAAATGAACATTCATGATTTATGGAAAGAGTTCAAGTATCATCATTAATAGAAGTTTGGACAAAGTTGATTCTAACCCTCATGGATGATTTTATTTTATTTTTAAAACTATATTTTTATTAATTTTAGAGAGGAAGGGAGGAGAGAGAGACAGAAACATCAATGATGAGAGAGCATCATTGATCAGCTGCCTTCTGCACACCCCCTAATGGGGATCAAGCCTGCAACCAGGAATGTGCCCTTGACCGGGAATTGAACCCAGGAACCTTCAGTCTGCAGGCTGACACTTTATCCACTGAGCCAAATCAGCTAGAGTCCTCATGGATGATTTTAAGGGGTTCAAGACTTCACTGGAGGAAATAACTGCAGGTGTGCTGGGAAATTGCAAGAGAACTAGAGTGATGTGGGGCCTGAAGATGTTACTGAATTGCTGCAATCTCATGATAAAACTTTAACGGATGAGGAATTACTTCTTATAGATGAGCAAAATAAGTGTTTTGTTTTTTTAAATATATTTTATTAATTTTTTTAAGAGAGGAAGGGAGAGGGATAGAGAGTTAGAAACATCGATAAGAGAAGCATTGATCAGCTGCCTCTTACACACCCCCCCACTGGGGACGTGCCCGCAGCCAAGGTACATGCCCTTGACCGGAATTGAATCCAGGACTTTTCAGTCCACAGGCCAACGCTCTATCCACTGAGCCAAACCAACTAGGGCAAAATAAGTGGTTTTTGAGATGAATCTACTCCTGGTGAAGATGTTGTGAAGCCTGTTTAAATGACAATAAAGGATTTAGAATATTACGTAAACTTATCTGACAAAGCAGCAGTGGGGTTTTCAGAGGATTAACTCCAAATTTGGAAGCTCTAATGTAGGTAAAGTGCTATCAAAGAACATTGCATGCTATAGAGAAATCATTTGTGAAAGGAATGGTCTTGATGCAGCAAACTTCATTGTTGTCTTAATTTAAGAAACTACCACAGCCACCCCAACCTTCATTCAGCAACTAATACTCTGATCAATCAGCAGCCACTGACTTCAGTAAGCTATAGCAAGTGCTCCTCAAGATCTCTACTTGGTCTACCAATTCCTTTACATTCAACAGAGAACCTTGCCTTCTACCTTGCCAAGGAAACAGAAATATCCATGTGTGAACTTCTCCAAATCATCCTAATCTCTATCTTCAACCCTACTCCCATGTTTTCTATAATCTTGATCTATCTTTTGTATCAATTTTCTACTTACTCTCTCTACTGATTCCTTCCCTTCAGTATCTTACCTAATAAAAGCGTAATATTGAAATTGACCATCCCTTCGGGATGCCTAAGCCACGCCCACCAGCCAATCAGAGCGGCTTTATGCAAATTAACCCAGCCAAGATGGAGGCTGGAACTCACAGAGCTCAATAAACAGGTAGTTTCCTTTGCAGCAGGAGTGAAACTGTTTGCAAGCCCCGCTGGTGTTCTCCTGGCTCCAGGCAACATCATATTTGCAACAAAGTCTCAATCCTAGAAGCCTCGGGAGCTGAAACAAACAGCAGTCCTGGCTGCCAGCTTTGTTACCTGCCTAGGCTTGGCTTAAAGGAACAGTGTATCAATTACAGAAGATAAACAAACCCCAGGAACCTGCTTCCAGCCAGCCTTGCTGGGACATTGGGTCAGTGGGAGCTGTGGGCAGCCTGAAAGCGCACCTCAGCCCATCACCCACGCTGGCCACACCCCAATGGGGTAAGGGACCCCACTGGGAGGCTTGGCCAGCCTGCAGACAGCCATCAGCCCCTCACCTGGGCTGGCCAGGTACCCCAGTAGGGGCCCAAACCCTGAGGGACTGTGGGCAGCCTGAAAATGCCCCTTAGCCCATCACCCATGATGGCCACACCCCAATGGGGTGAGGGACCCCACTGGGGGGCTTGGCCAGCCGAAGATAGCCATCAGCCCCTCACCCGGGCTGGCCAAGTACCTCAGTAGGGGCCCAAAACCTGAAGGGACTGTGGGCAGCTTGAAAGCCTGCAAACGCCCCTCAGCCCATAACCCATGCTGGCCATACCCCAATGGGGGTGAGGGACCCCACTGGGGGGCTTAGCCAGCCTGCAAACAGCCATCAGCCCCTCAGCCAGGCTGGCCAGGTATGCCAGCAGGTGGACATCCCCAGAGGGGTCCCAGACTGCGAGAAGGCACAGGCCAGGCTGAGGAACCTCCTGAGTGCACAAATTTTTGTGCACCGGGCCCCTAGTCATAAATAAGCTAAAATCAATTGCGTAGAACAAATCTCTTTTGACATTACCTTCTTATTCTAGCAAAATCCTCTTTATCATTCCCCACTTCTCATTCTAGCTTCTTGTGAGAGTACTGTATACTTATTAGCTCAATTTTTTTTTTTTTTTACCCCTGCTCACTGGACAATGGACAATTGATTGCTTTTCTAATCACTCCCCTGTCATCTCTCTTGTTAACTATAATTACTAACCTCTTTCTTGATAAACACATTAAACACTTTCTAGGTCTCATCTTATATAGGAAGAGATTTCTAGATAAACAGACATCAGCAGATGCCAATGACAATGAGGCAAGCAATAATCCAGAGAGTACATCAGAATGAGAGCACAAAAGCCAGCTCATTCTATCTGTCCTTTGAGGAACAGAAATGTTTTGCCACATTCTCATTAGGAGAACCATTTATTGTGTCTCACAGGATAATGCAAAAACAGACTCCTTGGAAGAGACTGCTAGCCTGCCTGTCTGTGAAAAATCCCTAGTTCAAGCTGATCTATGAATCAAGAGCCTTGTGTATCCACATACAGATGCATAATGGTGTCTGCACATTTTCTTAAGTTAGCAATTATTTTCTCTAGTTGAGGGTAGTCTGTGGGTAGGGACAAAATGGGAGACAGTGTGGATCCTGCACATGGCCACATATGTATCCTTGGGAAAGAATAGCTCTGCCTTCTGCTGTAGGTTCCTACCCTGGCAATTCACCTGCAAAAGGAGTTTGTAATTTTCTTTCTTTAGTTTCCTATTCCTTGGGATTCAGGCGTGGAAGTTCACAGAAATAATATCACCCACTGTTGTCAGGGAAAGGGTTAGGGGTTCTTGACAAAATGTTTTAACTATCAGCCTTTGCCCATGGAATGCCAGCACTGGTCAGGCCAAAATTCAGGTTCAGGTTCAGTGAGGCTGAAATAGGGACAAAGCCCTAACTGGTTTGGCTCAGTAGATAGAGCATCGGCCTGCAGACTGAAGGGTCCCAGGTTCAATTCTGCTCAAGGGCATGTACCTTGGTTGTGGGCATATTCCCAGTAGGATGTGTGCAGAAGGCAGCTGATCTATGTTTCTCTCACGGATGTTCCTCTCTGTCCCTCTCCCTTCCTCTCTGTAAAATAAAATATGTAAAATAGGGACAAAGTTTCCTGTCTAAGATAATCTAGAGCACTAAAAGCAAGAAGCACAGCCAAGTTTGTCATATTGAAAAAGCATAAACTCGAATGAAACAAAACCAAGTCCAAATGATGAAACACGGTGCCAGAAGAGAGAATCAGAGTGGGAACTAGTCAGAGACGGGACAGGTTAGCTTGACTAAGTGAACCAGAGTGAAATACAGTGTACAGGTAGCAGTCAACTGCTTGCTAATATCACCCAGGCAGATCATTGTAGGTGTTATTCTAACAATCAGGGATTTTTCTTTTGGCCAAGAAGTCTCATATTTAGTGGGATGTTTAAAGAAGAGAGTATAAAGTCAACAGATCTAGGTTTTGAAATACAGCACTTAATTAAAATGGCATGACATTCATAAACAAAAATATAATCTAAAATCTGGAAAGAGAATGTGGGTGAAATACTTAGACTAGAAATCTAGAAATGGGGGAAACTGACATATAAGTCTACTTAAAAGCACTGTACTAGAGAATGGAACACCAAATCCATAGGAATACACACCTTTAGAAGAATAAGGAGGGAGAGAAGGTAGTACCGGAGCAGGTAAAGATACAGGAGAAAGGTTGAAAGATGGAAGAATAGTGTATATCACAAGCCAGGGTGGAAGAAAATTTCAAAAAAGTAAAGTCAACACAGTCAAATACAAGATCATAGGAGACAATAACTGGTTTTTAGCCAGTAGATTTGACTGGAAGGAAGTTAGTGGTAATCTCCCAGAAAAAAATTTTAGTAACACAAGCAGAATATATCACCAAGGCAAGCATGAGAATAAGAACCAGGGCTATGGGTTTTAGACAATTTTAAAAAGTTTGATAATGAAAGGAAAAAGAAAAACTGAAAAGTAGAAAAAAATGGCAGAGATATGGAAAAGAAAGATTTAAAGACTACCAAGAGAGGATGTGTAAATAAAAAAATAGAAAATGTTATGTGGAGATTTGCAACATCAAGGTATTTATGTATATTCAAACTAACACCTTTAAAATAATTTTTGTGCTGTACTAATTTTTAAATAAGTATATATTATCTGTTTAATCAGAAAAAAAAAAATAAGAGAGCCATTTCCAGTTTGTGAAAAAGTCAAATATGAACTAGATTTTTAAAAAGTGTTCAGTATTCTTTAAATCCAGAGAGAGATATTTGTAGCATACTCGGTGAAATATTTAAAAAGTGACCATTTCCCTTCACTCAGTAGCAAATATTAAAATGCTTGCTTCTCACCTGGACAAGTGTCCAGTGGGCAGTCTCTTTCCATCCTCCACTGTTCTTCTTGCTCCAACTGAGTGATCACCTCTGGCTTATAAAGTTGATGACCTATTCATGGGGGGGAAAATGTATCTCAGAAGTTTATACTGGAAACAAAGAAATTTTTAGTCTTGAAAGGCGGCAAAATAAAGGTGCCCACCTCAAACTCAACAAAGTCAAAACTTTTTACCTGAGGAGAAAGAGCAGGACCCAAAGGTCTCTGTCCATGAAATTGATAGTTCTGTCCCAGCCTGAACTATAGTCACAAAAGCTTTGGAAGTTTTCACTACTTGAGAAAATAGAGTAGTCCTCCCTTATACTTGGTTTCACTTTTTGCAGATTCAGTTACCCATGATCAACCATGGTAAAAAATATTAAATGAAAAATTCCAGAAACAAACAATTCATAGTTTCATTTTTTTAATTTTTTTAACTTTAAAAAATATTTTTATTGCTTTCAGACAGGAAGGCAGAGAAAGAGAGAAACATCAATGATGTCTGAGAATCATTGATGGGCTGCTTCCTGCACACCCCCTACTGGGGACCAAGAATGTTCCCTGACCAGGAATCGAACTGTGACCTCCTGGTTCATAGGTCAATGCTCAACCCCTGAGACACACTAACTGGGCTATTTTTTTTTTAACTTTTTAAATTAAATTTATTGGAGTGACATTGATTAATAAAATTATATAGGTTTCATGTGTACAGTTCTATGATGCATCATCTGCCTATTGCATTGAATTACCACCCAGAGTCAAAGCTCCTTCCAACACCATATGTTTAACCCCTTTACTCTTTACTACCTCCCATCTCTCTTCCCTCTGGTAACCACCATGTTGTCTGGGTATATGAGGTTTTGTATATTTGTTTTCCTTACCTGTTCATTTGTTGCTTTCAGTTTTATATCCCACATCTGAGTGAAGTCATTTGGTTCTTGACTTTTTCTGACTTACTTTGCTTAGCATGACATTCTCAAGATCCATCCATGTTCACCATACTGTTGTCTATGAGGTGTTATTTTGTTGTTTAATCTCTTCATCTTTTTCACCCAGCCCCCCTACTCCCTCCCCTCTGACAACTATGAATCTGTTTCTATTTTGTTTGTTAATTTATTTTATTAGATTCCACATATAAGAGAAACCACTGGCTTATTTTACTTAGCATAATACATTCCAGAAACTGTGATAAAATCTTGCACCATCACTTTTATCCCACCCAGGACATGAATCATCCCTTTGTCCAGCATATCAACACTGTAGATGCTCCAGGCCTATTGGTCACTTAGTAGGCATCTTGGTTATCAAACGAACTGTCTTAGTATCAAAGTGCTTATGCTCTAGTAACAGTTACTTTACATAATTATGGCCCCAGAGTATAAAAGTAGTGATGCTAGCAATTCAAATATGCCGAATAGAAGCCATGAAGTTCTTTCTTCAAGTAAAAGGGCAAAAGTTCTCAATTTAATAAGGAAAGAAAAAAATTATATGCTGAGGTTGTTTAGATTTATGATAGGAGCACATCTTCTATCCATGAATTTGTGAAGAAAAAAGAAATTAGTGCTAGTTTTGCTCTCATACTTCAAACCACAAAAGTTATAGCCAGAGTATGGAAGCGCTTAGTTCAGATGGACGAGGCATTAAACTTTATCATAGGTATGTATGAATAGGGAAAACATAGTATATCTAGGATTCAGTACTAGCCATGGTTTCAGGCATCCCCTGTAGAAAGGGAGGAGGGGGGAAGGAACTACTATAAACCCATTGGAATGGCTTCCAGTTCTACAGGGACACCATCCTTACCCAGAGTGACCAGATTCCTGTAGTTTTCTAGCATCACATCTCGGTAGAGGTTCTTCTGAGCAGGGCACAGCTGGGCCCACTCCTCTCTGGTGAAGTCCACAGCCACGTCCTGGAATGTCAGGGACTCCTGTAACATCAAGTACATCCCTGCTCAGCCAGGAACAGTTTTTTAAAAACTGAGCCCTCAGGGGAAGGAGCAAAGGTGCAGCAGGAGACAAAGGTTAGGATGTGTAAGCCAGTTGTGCTGAGAGCTTTCAGGGCTCTGAGTATTCCATGTCAAAATTTTTGAAACAACACTCAGTGCCTATCTTTCTACCATCTTTCAATACATATAAAAACAAACACAAAGTAATGCTTGTTTTTCAGCTTTTTATAATCTGTTGCAGGTCATCTAAACAATTAAAAAACGATATGGGAAATTCATGCTATAAGATTTCAGAAGTGACAGAATTCAGTATATGTTGAAATAGGGAAAGTAGGTATCAAGTTGGTGTATCTTGTATAGTCCTTAAAAATTTTTAAATCTGGACAGAAGAGGAGAAAGGATATTTCATTGGCTTAAAAAAAAAGTGAAAATAACCAGGGCAAACAGGTTAAGAGTAAAAGGTATATGATGCATGTTGATATCAGTAAAAGACACTGTCTTGTTACAGGAAGGAATTTCAAATAAATAGAGTAACATCTATATTTCCTCCATTATCAATGCTGCCTAAGCAAGTCTTTTGCTCTAAGAGATACAGACATACTGACATACAACCTATATATACCTCCTTCTCCTCCTTTCCTAACACTCCCCCACCCCAACACAATTCACTTCATTGAAATAATGATTCCAATTATTCAAGAGTGTGGTGTTCCAAATAAGTGCTCTTTCCTAAAAGTTAAGATTCAATATTTCAGGACAGTATTGGTTTTTACACATTTAGCATATGCCTAAAACTCTCGTTTCTACTTCCTTTGATAACTTCTATATATCCTTCACATTTCACTTTAAATTTTGCTTTTCCATAGAGTTCTGCCCTGACTCCTTAATGCACATTCACAGCACCTTATTCTTATTTTGTGTAATATACATCTCAATTTACAATTTATTATTATATTTGCTGAATGACTGTCTCTGTTAGACTATAAGCCACTTGGGCTTAGGCCCATGTTTGTTTTGCTCATTGATATATATCTGATACCACATATAATTTCTGGCACACAGTAGTTGCCCAATAATATTTGTTGAAGGAATGAATCATCATCTTTTGTAACACAATAAATGGTTCTGGAAAACTAAAACAAACTCCTCTGGCTAGAATGCCAAGAGGCACATATGCCACATTAGTTCTCAATGTCTTTTTGTTCCTGTCTGTGGGGAGCCTTATAATTAAGCATAAACTGAATGAATCTATTCCTTGCAGACCTAAGATCCCCAAGTACTAATGCACCAAACAAATGCTCAGGCTCTAGCTATCAGTCTCATTGTCTTAGCTCTTGGCTCAAGTTTTATTTCCTTTTGCAATGGTTCAGTCTTCTCTAATTTCCAAACCCTACCTGATATCAGCACATGTTAAAACTCTACCTTCTTCATGAAGTCTTCCCTCGTCCCTCCAGTTTCAATCAGATTCTCCCTTCTCTGAGTATTTCTTGTATTTGTTATCTCTTGCATGTATAACAGCATCCAACATTCTACTTACAGTTTTTGAATATTAATTGTGATATAGGCTTTTAAAAATCTCTTCCAATGAGTTTATTTGCTATGTACAGATAATGATTATCTCATAGAATGTGGAACAATAGAAGTTCTCTATGTGAAGCAACTAAGACTGATATCTCATGTGTTAAGCAAAAAAGCTGATTAAAGTAGAGAGACATACAAGATATCTTAAACATTTTAATTTAAAATATATACATGTAAGGCGCCCGGGTAGCTCAGTCGGTAGAGCATGAGACTCTTAAAATATATACATGTATATTTTTGGCTTACCTTTTGATGTAAAGCTAAGCTTTTTCTATGAGTGATTTTAATGACTAAGTGTCATACCCATATGCATCAGTTTCTGGTTCATTAAAGTGGAACAAGCAAATGACACTTGCGAAATAATGTAGGCATAGAACCCTCTGAGATTTTCATGATTTTTCCATCTGTGTTTTATAGTTTTGTTCACATCTAATTTGACAGCAAGTTTTTAAAAATGGAATTTACTGAATCTTTCCAATACATTCAAATAGTTTTCATAGAAACGAACAGTTATATCTCTTCAGTTTACATAATATTTAATCAAAGTATGGAATTGTTAACAACAGGCTTAAACAGGTTTTGGGGAAGCTATAATGGGTTCTGGATAAAAATTAACTTGTGGCAGCAGATGTTCGGAGGTGTACCTGATAATGCCATTAGCTCCAAGCAGTCACAGTGACCTGGGCATCACTCACTGCTCACAGTGTGGCTGGAATACTGGTGAGCTGTGTAAGTGAAGGGTGATTATGAGACAGTCTGTGGCTTCTTTTATTTTATTTCAACATCTAGCACTGACATGAGTACTCGATCTGGTAAAAATGATGGAGGGTAAAAGAGCTATAAAGGAGTATATAAGGTGGATGGTGAATATCCAATAGAGATTATCATCTGTCACAAGAGTTTCAAGGAATTTGGGGGCTTAGCACTTCTGAGATAGAAAAGTAAAAATAGAAAAGTAAAAGTGCCCACATTCTGAGGACTACAATAGCATTTCAGAGGAGAGTAAAACTAAACTTACCTTGGACCTGACTATTTGTGACCTATCATTCATTTCCTTCTCTTCCATGTTCCCCTCCTGAAAAAGTACAGCATGCTGAGAACACATAACTGGGAAAAAGAGAAAAAAAAAGCACCTTGTCAATACATGGTATTAAGATTGAACCTAAAACTTGGAACTTTTGCTTCGTGTTAGGATGACTGACAGTTTATTTATTTACTTTAATAATATATTTTTATTGATTTTTAGAGAAAAAAGAAAGGACAGGGAGGAGAGATGGACAGAGGGAGGGAGAGGGATAGGGAGATGCAATCAGATGCCTCTTGCATGCACCCCAACTGGAGATTGAATCTGCAACCTGGGCTTGTGCCCTGAATGGAAATCAAACTGGAGACCTTTTAGTGCACGGGACGATGTTCAACCAACTGAGCCACAACCAGCCAGAGCTATCTTTCACTTTTATTGCTATTTCCTATAGTTACTTAAAATCATTTAATGTCTCTTCCAACATTAAAAACCTTCCCTGGCTACATAACCCTTTGCACCTACCATCATTTTTCAGGCCACATTCTTCAAAGGACTGTCCATATTTGTGTCTACATCCTCATTACCCAAGATTATAGAGATTTTCAATTCTCTATAATCTTGCTTCTGTTCTGCTATCAGAACTCCACTGAAAGTTCTCTGGTTAGTAATATAAAAAAACCCTTCGGTTGCTCATGCAGTAGACCTCATTATTTAAGTGTCGAAGATATCTGATATTGCTGACAGCTGTGTCTTGCTTTACTGCCATGGTCTCTCTCAGCGGGCTATGCTCTAATCCCTTTTCCTCTGCCTACCATTTATCTATATTTTTTCCTTATAATTTTCCAAAATCTATTCTTGTCCTCCCCATAGTTGAAAGAAAGAAATCTTTAAAAGATATAAACCATACCTAAAAAGAAGAGTTCACTCAAATGTCAAGGCAGAGAAACAATCCATCAACCATGAATAACCATGGTAACAAATTAGCCCAGAAAGAAAATGAAAACTCTCCAAACATGGAAAACTGTGATTTAAATGACAGAGAATTCAAGATTGTAGTTTTGAAAAAACTCAATGATATACAAGAAAACATAGAAAAGCAGTTCAATGAGCTCTGGAATAAAACAAATGAACAAAAGAAGTATTTTACCAAAGAGACTGAAACTATAAGATGAACCAAACATAAATCATGGGGCTGAAGAACTCAATAAATGAGATGAAGAATGAATCAGAGTATAGGAAACAGAGAAGACCAGATGGAAGAGAAAATTAGTGAGCTTTAACATAGAAACGTAGAAATGACTCAGGTGGAGGAAGAGAGGACACTGAGAGTTAAAAAAAGAAAGATGAAAAAATTCTGAGAACGATTTGATTCCATTAGAAAAAGCAATATAAGAATGATGGGTATATCAGAAGGAGAAGATGGGAGAAAAGAACAGAGAACCTATTCAAACAAATAATTAATGAGAACTTCCGAAACCCAGATGAAGAGCTGAACTTTTGCATTCAAGAAGCTTTCAGAACACCTAATTATCTCAATGCAAAAAGACCTCCAAAACCCATTAAATTAAAGCTGTCAGAAGGTAGTGACAAAGAAAGAAATCTCCAGGCAGTCAGGTAAAGAAGACAGTAACCTACAGGTATAAAGGAGATTCCATTAGATTATCATCATATTTTTCAGCAGAAACCTGACATGGTAGGAAAGAATGGAATGAAATATTTAAAAATTTAAGAGAGAAACTAGCAGCCATGAATAATATATTCAGAAAAGCTACCCTTTATATATGAAGAAGACTTTTCCCAACAAAAGCTGAGGAAATTTACCACAAGATGTGTATTACAAAAATGTTGAAAGGAGCTCTTCTACCAGAAACAAAAAGATATGAAACTCTGAGTCAGATTGCAAACACACAGACAAAGGAAGGAAATTACAACTCTATTTCAGAATAGGGCTATAATCATTTAATTATAATGGTTAAAAGGGAAAAGCACTTAAAGGTCTCTAATTTCTGCAATTTGGAAATGAACCCAGAGCATAAAATGGGATAATCTGTTACAACAAGAACATAAAAGATAAAGGGGAAAGGGCTGAACTTGCGTAAGTGAATGAAGATGATGCAATCAGAAAAAAGGACTATTGTTATGTTTGAAACTTTTTTTACATAATCTAATGATAACTACACACTCACACAAAATCTGGAGTTGAGACACATAACATTAAAAAAGATAAAACAGAGGAAAAACTCATAGAAAGTCATCAAACTAATATAACAAACAGAAACACAAGAAAAAAGAAACAATGGAGATACAGGGCCACCAGAAAACAAAAACTAAAATGGCTGTAGTAAATCCTCGCATATCAATAATCATTCTAAATGTAAATGGACAGAACACACCAATCAAAATGCAAAGTATAGTGGGTGGGTGGAGGGGAAACACCCAACTATATGCTACCTTCAGGAGACCCACCTCAGCTACAAAGACAAACAGGCTCAAAGTGAAAGGGTGGAAGATGATACTTTAAGCAAATGGCATCCAGAGAAAAGTGAGTGTATCTGTACTTAGAAAATAATAGGTTTCAAGATAAATGTGACAAGAGACAAAGATGAACATTTTATAATGTTAAAAGGGATAAGTTCATCAAGAAGACATAACACTTATTATATATGCACCAAAAGTATAAAGCAATTATTAACAATAAAAGAGAGAAAAGTGACAAAAACACAATTATAGTAAGGGCCCTGAATACTCCATTGACAGCAATGGATAGATCACACAAACAGTAAATAAATAAGGAAATATTAGCTGTAAATGACACATTAGACCAAATGGGTGTGATCAATATTTACAGAGCTTTCCATCCCAAAATGACACAATGTACATTTTTCTTAAGTGCACATGAAACATTCTCAAGGATAGACCATTTGTTGGGGCACAAAGCTTGTCTCAATAAATTTAAGAATACTGAACTCATACCAAGCATAAATTTTTCCAGAACAAAAATTTCTTTTATGATTCTAGTACAACCTAAGTTCTCAAACTAAATTAGGGCAATGTACAAAAACACAATTTCACATCCTTCCATAGGTGGTACATCTATAATAAATTGTGGTACATCCAGACAATAAGATACCACTGAGCAATTCAAAAACAGCGAGATAGCAAGCCATGAAAAGACATGGAAGAACCCCAAATGCACAACACCAAGCAAAGAGGCCAATATAAAAGGATCACACAGCCTGTCCAGCATGGCTCAGTGGTAGGGTGTTGACCTATGAACTAGGAGGTCATTGTTTGATACCCAACTCGTGCTCAATCCCCAGTGATTCTATATTGCTTTCCACAGTAGCTGCACCAATATGCATTACCACCAACAGTACATGAGGGTTTCCTCTTCCCCACAACCTTGCAAACACTTGTTTGTTGATTTATTGATAATAAGCATTCTGACAGGTGTGAGTTGATATCTCACTGTGGTTTCAATTTGCATTTCTTTGATGATTAGTGACATTGACCATCTTTTCAAATGCCGATTGGCCATCTGTACATCCTCTTTGGAGAAGTGTCTATTCAGATCCTTTGCCCATTTTAAAAATTGATTGTTTTTGTGTGTGTTGAGTTGTATAAATTCTTTACAAATTTTGGATATTAACCCCTTAGCACATGTATCATTGGCAAATACCATCCAGTGGGTTCAGAGAGGAAGGGTCAGGGAGAGAGATAAAAACATCTTTTCATTTTGTTAATGGTTTCCTTTGCTGGGCAAACTTTTATGTAATCCCACTGGTTTATTATTTCTTTTGTTTTCTCTTGCCTGAGGCCATATATCAGAAAAATACTGCTATGAGAAATATCCAAGATTTTACTGTCTATGTTTTCTTTTAGGATTTTTATGCTTTTGAGTCTAACATTGAAATCTTTAATAAATTCTTAGTTTATTCTTTTGTATAGTGTAGGAAGGTGGTCTAGTTCCATTTTTTTTTGCACACACCTGTCCCATTTCCCTAATTCCACTTATTGAATAGACTGTCTTTACCTCATTGTATGTTTTGCCTCTGTCTCAAATATTAATTGACCATAAAGGTGTGGGTTTATATCTGTGCTCTCTATTCTGTTCCATTGATCTATATGTTTTTATGCGAGTACCATGCTGTCTTGATTACTATGACCGTGTAGTGTAGTTTGATATCAGGTAGCATGATTCCTCCAATTTTGTTCTTCTTTCTCAAGATTGCTGTGGCTAGTCAGGGTCTTTTGTGTTCCATATAGAGTTTTGGAATATTCATACTACTTCTGTAAAATATATTGACAGGAATTGTGTTGGCTCTATAAATTGCTTTGAGTAATACAGACATTTTAATGATGTTAACTCTTCCTATTCATGAACATGGTATATGCTTCCCCTTATTTGTATCTTCTTTCTTTCTTCAGTGTCTTATAATTTTCTGAGTACAGGTCTTTCATATCCTTGGTTAAACTTATTCCTAGGTATTTTATTCTTTTTGAAGCAATTGTAAAGGAGATTGTTTTCTTAATTTCTCTGATAGTTCATTATTAGTGTAAAAAAGTACAACTGATTTCTGAGTATTTATTTTGTATCCTACTATTTTACTGAATTCAGTAGTTGTAACTGTCTATTCAGATTCTCTGATTCAGTTTAAAAGATTATGTCTAGAATTTTATCCATTTCATCCAGATTGTCAAATTTGTTGGCACATAGTTGTTTGTAATATATTCTTACAATCCTTCATATTTCTTTGGTGTCAGTTGTTATTTCTCTTCGTTTCTGATTTTATTTACAGCCTTTCTTTTTTTTTTTCTTGATGAGTCTGGTTAAAGATCTATATTGTTTATTTTTTCAAAAAAGCAGCTCTTGGTTTCATTGATCTTTTGTATTGCTTTTCTATATTCTACTTCATTTCTGCTGATCTTTTTTTAAAAAAAATATTGTTATTAATTTCAGAGAGGAAGGGACAGGGAGAGAGATAAAAAACATCAATGATGAGAGAGAATAATTGATTGGCTGCCTCCTGCACAGCCCTTATTGGGAATCAAGCTCACAACCCAGGTATGTGGACTGGAATCGAACCTGTGACCCTTCAGTCCTCAGGCCGATGCTTTATCCACTGAGCCGAACTAGCTAGGGCTATGCTCTGATCTGTATTATTTCCTTCCTTCTATTCACTTTGGGCTTTGTTTGTTGTCCTTTTTTAAGTTCCTTTAGGTGTAAAGTTAGATTGTTTATTTGAGGTTTTTCTTCTTTCTTGAGATAGACCTGTAATGCTATGAATTTCCCTCTTAGTACTCCTTTTTCTGTGTCCCATAGATTTTGGGTTGTTGTGTTCTCATTTTCATTTGCTTCAAGGAATCTTTTTATTTCTTCCTTGATTTCATTGTTAACTCATTCATTGTTTAGTAACATGTTATTTAACCTCCTTGTCCTTGTGTGTTTTTTATTTTTGTGATTTATAAACACATATAATCATACTTAATGCACATTATGTGCATTGTTCTACCACATCATTTACTTACTAAATGTCTTAGAGCTCTTTCTCTGCTTGTTAACTTGATAATAAACTATCTTATTCTATTATATAGCAGCATAGTATTCCATTGTATAGCTCTACCATAATATAACTATATTCCTAGTGAACATTTAAGCTGTACCCATTTCTCACAATGACAATTAATATTGTAATGAACACCTTTGTACATACATCTTTGTACCTGTGCAAGTATTTCTGCAAAAACAGATAACTACAGTGGAATTTTTCAGCCATAGACTGAACTCATTTTACATTTTGGCAGGTTTAGTTAAATTGTCATTCAAAATATCTTCCTCAGTTTTATAACTGGTGCCCTTCTTCCCTTCTCCCCACTTTCCTCAACACTTTGTATCATTAATATATGTATTTATATTTTGCTAGTCTAGTAGATGAAAAATGTGTTTGCATTCTATGATTATTTATGAGGTTAAGCTTAATTTTTGTTTATTGGTTAGTTGTATTTCTTCTATAAATTGCTGTGCATATCTTGTGCCCATTTTGTTAACAGATGTCATATATATATATATATAT
>PVJC01039618.1:0-16173 GCA_004026665.1 Murina feae | reverse complement strand
GGAGGAGACCCAAGGACAGAGGAGATGGACAGACGGAGGAGACCCACAGACAGAGGAGATGGACAGATGGAGGAGACCCACAGACAGAGGAGACCCACAGACAGAGGAGACCCAAGGACAGAGGAGACGGACAGATGGAGGAGACCCACAGACAGAGGAGACCCACAGACAGAGGAGACCCACAGACAGAGGAGAGAGGCACCAGAGAAGGAAGGGCCCTGCTCCCTGAAGGATCCAGGGGCCCAATCTCCCTGGTCCGGGCCCCTTTCCTCCCCAGTATTATTTCACAACTATTTTAGGGCAAAGAAAGTCTCTGAACTCTCGGTAATTCCGTGTGACCAGGCAATTGGTGAAGAATGTGACACCCAGTAAGTCACCGCTCTCACACCAGGCAGGCTGTGGTGCCACCTCTCCTGCTGCCCACAGTTCCACACTCAGGATGCACACAGTGCTGCAGTCAGCCACACTGTGCGTCATAAATAAAGAGCTGACATTACTCATTTAAGCTTCTCTAAACCATTCATTCTTTCTTCTTCCTCTTCTTTATTCACTAAACGTATTTACTTGTTTTGGGGAATTGGAAATGTACAGAAAACGTGGCTTCCAGAGGAAAACCCTTGCAGGGAAAGAATGGATGCTGTAGCGATGGCCCAGATCCCGTGGGAAAGATTCTGTGGTCTCTTTCAGCACGTTCATAGTGGGTGCGGGCCCCCACAGGCAGGGAGCCACTTTCCACACCACACCCACGTCCTGGTCTTGGGGCAGCAGCACGTGGTCCCAGCAGAGATGAAATGTCACTGATGCTCTGATGAAATGTCAGAGATGCAGGGGGGGAGGCAAACCAGCCCACCCACAGCAGCCACAGCCCCCCAAGTGCAGGGCCTTGTCCTAACTCAGCCCTACCTGCCTTGCAGTCCTAACCAAGAGGCTCTAACACAGTCACCAACCAGCCGGGGAAGACCGAGGCACACAGGAGGCAGACTTGGGGCCAGGGGCCGAGGCGGGCATCACCTTCCAGGAAGGGAGTCACAGGAATCTGAATGAAGGGAGGCCCGGCGTGGCAGTGGCTTAGCCACGTGGGGGAGTACAGGAGAGGGCCGGGCACCGGGCAGCCAGGGCAGCTGCAATGACCCACAGCTACAGCTGCAGGAAGCCATAAATAAAGTTCTACTGGACACTGCCACCCCTGTGCACTTGCACGCAGTCTGAGGCCACGTCCCCGCTGCAATGCAAACTGGAGGAACCAAGACACCAGGCTGTATGGCATGGAGCGCTCACTATCAATGCCCCTGCACAGCCCACAGCAACCCTGCAAAGCCCACAGCGTCCCTGCACAGCCCACAGCGCCCCTGCACAGCCCACAGCATCCCTGCACAGCCCACAGCATCCCTGCACAGCCCACAGCATCCCTACACAGCTCACAGCATCCCTGCACAGGCTACAGTGCCCCTGCCCAACTTACAGCGCCCCTGCACAGCCTATGCGACCCTGCGGTGACATGGCTGTGCCTCCCTGGTAAGTAAGGAGCCTCAGCAGAGACAGTGACATCTTTTCTGAGATATAATTCACATACCATAAACCTCATCTCTTTAAATTGCACTTAAATCATTTTTGTCTGTTCAGAGTTGTCACACCATCATCACAGCCCAGAGAGATGCGGTAGTCATTCGCATTGACACCCTGTTCTTGCCTCTCCCCAGTCACAGGCAACCACTAGCCCAGCTTGTCCCCATGATTTGCCAATGCTGCACATTTTGTACAAATGGGATCATTCCGCATGTGGCCTTTGGTGTGAGCTCTGTCCCTGGCCACAAGGTTTTCAAGATGCTTCTGTGCTATGGCCCGTGTCCCTGCCTCGATGCTCTGGATTGCTGAGTATCAGTCCATGGTATGTATGTCCAGAGCAAATTTTGTCTTTTACTCATCAGTACATGGACATTTACACGGCTCCCGCTCTGGGCTATTATGAATAATTTTCTATGGACACTGAGGTACGTGTTTTTGTGTAGGCATGATTTCACTTCTCTGGGTCACATGACAAACTGTTTTCCAGAATGGCTGAACCATTTTATAACCCCACCAGCAACGTACGAGGGTTCCAATTTCTACACATCTTCACCAACACATTACTGTCTTTATTATAGCTACCGAAGTAGCTGAAAGGTGGAATTTCATTATGACTTTTTTCATTTGCCTAATGACTAATGATGTTGAGCATCTTCCCATGTGCTTACTGCCTATAAGTATAGCTTCTTTAGATAAAGGGATATGCATATGTTTTGTCCATCTTTTAACTGGGTCAGCTGTCATTTTATTGTTGAACTGTAAGAGTATTTTATGGATACTAGGTACTAGATCCTTACCAGATATGGGACTTGCAAACATTCCTGCCATTCTGTGGACTGTCTTCTCACTGCCTTGACAATATCCTTTGGAGCACAAAAGCTTTTAATTTTGATGAAGTCCAATTTATCTATTTTTTTTTTTTATTGCTCATGCCTTTGTTGTCGTATGTAGAAAATCGTGGCCTAGTCCAGGGTGATGAGGATTCACTCTTACGATTTCTTCTACAAGTTTCATGCTTGGCTCTTACATTTAGGTCTTTAATGTGTACGCTGTGAAGTAGGGACCCCACCTCATTCTTTTGCACATAGTAGCTCTGTTGTCCTTACAAATTTGTTGAAAAGAACATTCTTTCCCCATTGGATTGGACTGGTGTCCTTGTTAAAAAAAATCAAATTACCATAGGTGTGAAGGTTTATTTCTGGAGTCCCAATTCTATTCAATTGATCTGTATGTCTATCCTTACTCTAGTACCACACTTTCTTAATTATTGTACCTTTGTAGCAAGTTTTAAATACAGAAATGTGTGTTCTCAAATTTTGCTTTTGTCAAAAGGTCTGGCTATCCTGGACCTTTAGAATTAAACTGTTAATTTCTAGGGCTTTTATAGCTTTGAAACTACAGATCAATTGGGGAGTCCTGCCATAACAGTATTAAATCTTTTCGTCAATGTACACAGAATATCTTCCCATTTGTTTAGGTATTCTTGAGTGTACTTATTTTATTATTTTTAACATACTTTTTATTCATCTCAGAGAGGAAGGGAAAGGGAGAGAGAGAGAAAAACATCAATGATGAAGGAGAGCCACTGACCAGCTGCCTCCTGCACGAACTCCACTGGGAATGGAGCAGGCAACCTGAGCATGTGCCCTTGACCCAAACTGAACATTCAGTCCACAGGCCAACGCTCTATCCACTGAAACAAACCAGCTAGGGCTTCTGAGTGTATTTAAACATCGTTTTGTAGTTTCAGCATACAAGTTTTATACGTCTTTAATTAAGTTTATTCCTAAGCAATGTTTGTTGCTACTGTGAATGGGATTCAACATCATTCTTCTTAGTATATGGTTTTAACTTGGAGTCATCGAGAGTCAATGGGTGAGTGCGCAAAAAACAAGGGCCAAAGCCTAAGAGAAACCAAAGATTAAAATTAACTGCATTTGCCTAGCCAACGTGACACTTGGTCGAGTGTCATCCCACGCACCCGGAGGTCACGCATGGTTTGATTCCAGTCAGGGCATTCCCAGGTTGCAAACTTGATCCCCAGAAGGGATATGCAGGAGGCAGCCGATGAATGTTTCTCTCTCATTGATATTTATATCCTTCTCTCTCCCTTCCTCTCTCTGAAATCAGTAAAAGTGTGTGTGTGTGTGTTTGTAAATTAATTAAATAAAGCTGGATTTCTCAAGGAAACTGAATGTGCCAAGATTCAGACCAGACTTCAGATCTCAAGCTCCTTGAAGGCATTACATGTCTGTCCAGCGCCTCCTGTACACAGGCACATAATAGGCACTCAGGAAACACCTGTTGAATGAATACCATTCTCAACACTGGCAGAAAGTTTTTAATTCATGCCACCTATTTTAGGCAAGAAATATACCTATAAGTATTCGTTTCTTCAATCTATAGGTTGGTTCTGACAGTGTGGATGGCAGATATTACTACAATGGGGCAAAATATTCACATGCAAGGAAAGCTTCCTGAGAGCCCCCCATGCAGCTACCAAGCTCCGCTGAGCTTTTCCAGCTGAACCGTGGAGAAAATGTCACTGGCGGGAAAGAAACTAAGGCTGAGCATACGCGGCAGAGGAAGCGCCAAGCACTTCACAATAGCACTGGTCCTCTTGACAGCACCGTACACAATGCAGGCTGGCACCCAGAGGTAAACGGGATGTGCCAGGATGCCAGGCGGATAGGGAGGTCGGGGGAGGGAGCGGGAGGGCAAGAAGCATGAACCAGTCTGCCCTGCACAAGGCAAAGTTAAACTCTAGCTAAACATGGTATTTATCAGGACTCCAGCATGGCTTTGTTCTCCAGGACAGGGACAATCAAGTACAACAGCAAGCGTCCTCTAAGAGCCAGCATGTCGTGCTGCACCTGCCACGTGTTCCAGGCACACAATCTCATCAGCTTCCATGGCAATCCAGAGGCAGGCGCGTGGCTGCCATCACTTCTGAGTGGATGGAGCAGAAGCTACAGATGTGAGGGCGACTCACCCAAGCTTCCTGTCTTCCAACCCACGGCTGGCGTCTGAGCCCAGGTCACAGCTCCAGGTGCACACACCGTGGACGCAAACACACAGGCAAGCACAGAGTGTACACACTTACGAGTGCAGCAACTATCTAACACCACGACACAGCCACGTGCCTAAGCACTCACACTAATTAGATTCCAAACACAAATCCCAGTCTGAAAAGAGACAACCGTCCTCACTCTTTTCAAGCCAACGAGTTAAAGGGATATGAAATCCATAACAAAAAGGTTGCAAATACTGTGCCATTAAAACCACACGTGCCATGAAGCCTGAGATTATGTGGTTTCCTGAAAGTCTAGGCTCTGTCTCAAATCTGATAGCAACTTGGAAATGTCCCTTGTCATGCTAACTGCCCTGCCCATCTGCAAGGCATGGCCAAGTGTATAATTTTACCAATTCGTTCTTCTTCTAAGCTTCTAATTGTTAAGTAATCAGCTTTCCTTGAACACATATTTACACCTTTATCAAACCCACTGGTCAATCATAGTTTGCAGCCCAGGTTAACAGAAAAATATTTAGCACTGCCCTTGACCAGAAAGCCACAGCGTTCATAAAGTTTTGGAAAAAGAGGGGTGTGGGGGTTGGGGGAGAGATTGGCTTTGATACAGTGCATCTTGAGCCCTTTCCCCCGGGCTAGTCCATATTCTAAATCATTTCCTTGCTTTCACGTAGTAAATTTGCAGCTAGATGTCTAGATATGCTGGAGATCAGGTTACAGTGTGAAGGACAAAAGATAAAAACACTCTGCACAGTTCCATCTGCTGCTCAGGGCGCGGTGCAGAGACCTGAAACGTGAGGCATGAGGAGCTGCGCGAGCTGCACAAGAGGCTCCGAAGGCACCGGGACACACCTCCTCAGTCAGATGCTGGAATGTGCAGTAACCAAAGTTGCTGAGAGCATTTTTTAAAAGTAAGACCTGAATTCTAAACATAACGTTGCCTACGACAGTAGCTGAAAGGTTGAAAAGAGACCAATGTATTAAAAAGCCCATACATGCAACTTCTACATATTTATTATTAACAGTCTTGCCTTATCTTTAGAATTCAAAAGTCAACACTTGAGGTTTGAGTCTTGTCAAGCCATTCCTCCGCCACACGACACGGGGCCATGCACGATGGATTCCAATATGAAAGAAACCAGACGGTCCAATACAAACACAGGCCTTCCCGTATATAAAACTTAAGAAAAGCCAGGGTCTGTGCAGAAAACATTAAACTGGTTTGTATATCAAAATCATGAGGTTTAAGCAGAAATGCAGCATTAAAATAATTTACAAAATGGCTCAACAGTGAACATTTTCCTTCATGAAAAAACAACAGCCTTAATGCTTTTCATATGGCACATAAACTTTACAGTCCCTGCAGGGACGTTCTCATTGGCTAGCCAACACCATAGGTCCTTTTAGCTTTTAAACGCACCATGATTCTTGCCTTTTTATAACTTTTTTGTTGTTGTTTGCACCCAGTGTAATAAGCGTTTGAGAACAAGAAATAAACCTCAATAAAAAGAAGAAAGGACAGCCCTCTGTAACTGCAGCTTTCACGAGAAGGGGGAGCGATTGAAATCTAGGTTTTATAGCTGCTATCTTGATGCAATTAGTGTAAAATAATTGTCTGCACAGGCCAAAGAAGAGGCGAAGTTGAGGCACTTGAATGCATTCCCGAAAAGTACTCCCCTGCCCTCCCTCAGCTGCTGCAGCAGATGTTGGCTGTGAGGCCGCAGACGACACAGTTCATGACTTTTAAGACGGCCGCGCCACATCTGCAGCTGATGAAATGGGGAGCAGAGTGTGGCAGACACACAGCGGAGTGGGAGCCGCAGCAGGCGCGGGCTGGACTAAAAATAGACCCGCTCGCACTCCGCCGCCCCGCACTCCCGCCTCTAGGCTGGCCCGCCATCCTGCCAGGAGCCACGCGGCGGAGGCAGGAGGCTGGACCCCGAGCAGAGGCGGGTGGAGGCAGCAGACTGCAGCATCCTCCGACTGCAGCGTTGCCCCCCCCTCGGAGAACTGGGCTGTGGGCCAAGTTCAGCTGGGCCCCCAGAGAAAGGCAGCGCTTGTGTTTAGCCCGCACAGGCCTAACATAACATTAACAGATTTACATATGCAAAGCTGTGAGCAACAGGCATTCCCCCTCAATTGACCCGCAGCTTGTAGTGTCTGCCGACTTATTCCCGCTTCGGCTCTGTAACCAAGTGGGCGGCATGCGAATACCATCTGGGTGCCACTTATTGAAAACTGGCAGTCACTCCGTAATAGGCGAGCTGGCAATAAGGGTGAAGGGAATAAATTGCATCATTTAGTTAACATCCACTTGCTTTGCGGCTGTTAAAAACCCATGACTGAATAATAATTTGGTTATTTCTTTTGCCAGAAACTGCTGTCAGCCAAATTGTACTCCGCATGCTGCAGAAGTCAACTTGCAAAATTTCCACTTGCAAAACGAGGAGGAGGATCGGGGCGACGTGGGCACCGATCTCTGGTTTCGAACAGCGTGGATTCCTGCCGCGTGCTCCTCCACGTCCTGCGAGCGTCCTGCCAGCGCGAACGCGGTCAACGCCAGCCCAGGCTAGCTGAGATGCGCAGTCATGCCCCAAGGAGCTCAGATTCAAATGTGCGTGACGAGTGACACCTCCGTGGCTCGCAGCTGACCGCGGTGACAAATATGGCCAGGCAAGCCTTGTCCTAGAGTTGACATCCCCTAGTCTCTGCCTTGAAACCAAGAGGGTGGGCAGAACAACAAAAGCCTGAGTGCCACCTGCCCGAGTGCCCTGCCTCTTCTTGGCCCAGCCACAGTCGGCCTGCTTTGCGTCTGGTTTCCTCACCTGATGCCACGACTGGCAGAGGGTGCCAGGAACCGCTGCACCCAGAGCAGCCTCAGCAAAGACCGGGTCTGACACAGCACTCTCTTGGGTATATTCATAAAGATATGACGTTATTTCCTTATTTCCATACACTGTGCATGTACATGCCACACACACATACTTACGTCTTTTTGAACTATTGTAACATGGGTCACTTAACACATATTTCATCCTCGGTCTTTCTAAAAAATTCACAATGGAAAAGACACAAATAACTAAAAGATATAAGCAAACTATACATTTACATCATTAGAAATTGCTGTAGCATGGCGACCTCTTACACATGTCAGCCTGATTTTCCTAAAAGACACAGGGAAGTGAGGAAATAGGAAGATGAAACTGGAACAAAATAAGGACAAAGCAGGACAGAAGAGACACAGGAGACCTACAAGTGGACACAATTTGGTCAAATAAAAAATGGGAAATGGGAGGATGTGCAGTGACGTTCATGGCAAGCACGTGAGTTTACAAAGCCCAGGCCAGGGCTCTGCTCGGGCGTGCGGGAAGGGCAGGACAGAGGGCAAGCCAGCTGCGTCCGAGGGCGTCTTCCTGAACCAAGTGCACCAGCCGGACCCCACCATGAAGGTGAGAAAGAAGTGAGGCCGGGAGTCACACAGCGCACAGCGGCAGCACCCAGTCAACACACGTTCAAGTGAAACCAGAAACAGTGATTTTTAGGGGAATGAAATTGACCAGAAAGTAACAGTTCGTTTTCCCCCAGATTCAGTTTATGAGTGGGATCTTCTTTTGCCTGAACAGCTTACAAAGCCAAGACTAAGTCACTTCTAAATCTAGGCATGTCAACAGGCGTCAGGGCTATAAAGTAATAGGCTGCATTTGCCCCCTGAGAGCAGGAGAAATAACATTGTATTTCCAATCACTGAGTACATAATCAGTTTGTTAAAAGAAAGCAACAGTTATTTCATTCACACATACACACACAAACTTGCACATGTAGGCGTGCACACGGCACATACACCGGTAAAATCAGCACGTGGTCATGGAAATATCACTGGCCGAGGGTCAGGAGACTGGTTTCCACCCAAGCTCCACCACTTCCTAGCTGTGTGACCTTGGGCAAGACAGTTTCTCTGGGCCTGACTTTCTTTTCCTGGGAAACAGGCATGTCGAAGGTACAACAAAGGCAATGCTACAATTCCCCAAATCCAAGCACAGCAATGCTTTCCTAGCAGCTCTTTACTTACCGCACATTTATCATTACAAAGGGTGACAACCCAAGTTATACAGGAGTTCAAAATTACTTTCCTTTTACTTGGCAAATTACACTTAGGGTAAATATTGCTGGGGTTTTATTTGTTTTTTAAAAATATGCATGTGGAAAGATTGAACTGCCTTGTGCAAATATTTATCTTTTAGTACATATATGTTCCTCGTCACTTGTTTAAAATTCAAAAAGTTTCTAGTGCCCTAACCGTTTTTGGCTCAGTGGATAGAGCGTCGGCCTGTGGACTGAGAGGTCCCGGGTTCGGTTTCGATCAAGGGCATGTACCTTGGTTGCAGGCACATCCCCAGTAGGGGGTGTGCAGGAGGCAGCTGATCTATGTTTCTCTCTCATTGATGTTTCTAGCTCTCTCCCTTCCTCTCTGTAAAAAATCAATAAAATATATTTTTAAAAAAAGTTTTTAGTAACTGAAAGATTTCTATTTGACATGCAACTCCTTACTAAAGAACCAGAATACAATATTAACTTTTATAGCTATCATGTTAGCCCGCCTAGGCAGGAACCAAGACTTAAAAGTCTAAAGAACCTACAATCCACATGTGATTTCATCCACGCTCAGATTTTAGAAAACAGTGCATTCCTAGAAAGCATACTTTTAAGCCACTGCCATGCCCATTGTCGCTGCTGCATGTTTAAAAGTCATTATTCTTTCCTTGTGGGTTTCCATCGTTTCGTTCCTCCTAGCTCCTCTCCCAATGAACCATGGCACAGTTTCCCTAAATCACTTTACATGGTGCACATGTCCTGGCAAAAATCCAAAATTCTAGCCGACATCAGCATCTTCCAGTTAACCTTCATCAACTCCATTATCTTTCGGACATGGAGACAATGCAAACCCTTTGTGGGCAGAGGACGTGTGAGGTTTGTCTGGGAGAGCTGGGGAGCTGGGCTAAGCCACACTGCACTTCACACAGCCCCTCCTCTCCCGCTTCCAGTGCACTCAGCCGCCCGCGGGCGCCCCGGTGCCCAGGAAGGAGGGCGGTGCCTCGTCCACGAGAAGCAGAAATGCACGCTTTGGCCTCATTAGCAAGAGGGCTGGGCAGCCAAGACCAAGTGAACATCAGCCAAATACACCTGGCAGACCTTGTAAAGAACGAAGAGCTGCTCATTAGCTGAGCCGGGGAAGGTGTGACGCCAAACCTGAAGAGCTGTTTCTGCCCCTTCGCGGCACCGGTTTTGTGATCGAGTTACCAATTCCAGGTGGTTCTTCATCAAGGCCCTTGAAAGAGCCTTTCGTTGTTGGACAGCAAGCCGTCCACCATGTCACTCACAGACACACACAGGCCGCTTCTATGAAGTAGGCCTCAGGCTGGAAAAAGTCCATCCACCAAAATAAAGCGAACCTTCAGCGCAGGTGCGTTAGCTCCCTGCCCACACCGCTGCCTCCCTCCACAGCATCCGGCTGAGCCTCGGTGGACCCTGCTCTTGCTTCGAGGCGGGGGCACCAGTTCATCCTGAGAGGCTTACCCGTTCTTTCAGCTGAATAAAATCTCAGGATCCATTTTCATTATGAGCTCAGGAGAAGAAGTACAAGAGGGATGAAGAGGAAAAGAGGCCGAGAGGCTGCGGGGGAAGTAAGAGGGAGAGACGCTAAGGAATGAAACTACTTGCATGAAGACAAAACAAACAAAACCTACAAATGAACACTCAGGCTGAACTCCAACTAAAGGAGTCTTTGTTGTCAGTTTTCCAAGGTGAAACTCTCATCAAAAGCAAAGAGGTTCCAGGGGAATTCAATATACCTGGGCTTTACATGAACTAAGTCATAGTTTCTAGAAACAATTCGTGCTAAGCCACATTCTTTCCTCTCAGGCACTAGATGCTGACCCTTTTCCCTGCATTCTGCCCACTGTGAGGATGCCAAATCCGCAACCAAAACATGCCCCAGGCAGCCTCCCCCAGTGCTCCAGGGCAGGCTGCAGGACCCAGCAAGAGCTTGCATTGTTTGAGGGAAGCGGAGGCCAGCAGGGGGACATCTCCGGCCTTTTCCAGGTGCATGGCTGGGGCGGGGTGAGGGGGCCAGAGGGGCCAGGGTACCCAGTCAACATGCCTGGCAAGGGGCTTGAGCAGAGATGAATGTGACCTGAGGACACGAAAGGGTTTGTGGAGAATTGTTTCTGGATACAATTACCTAACATCCCCTTCAACCAAACATCTGGTTGGCTGCTTATCAGTAGCAACGCTGTAAGCCTTCTAGCATATTCCAGCAAGGTGCAGAGAGAGAGAGCGCACTGGACTCTTCAACCGTCCACGGTCATCAGCCCCTGCCAGGCTACCGGGCCTTTGGAGGCCTGCTGTGGACACCTGTCCTGACTGGAAGACAAGACCTGAGGTTCTTCCTCAAATCAAAAAAGGCCTCTACAACCAAAGCCACCGAGGGCCCCGGGGCAGGGCCATACACACGGCGGGTTTCCTGAGAGGTGGAGGATGGCTGCAAACCACGCCGGTTCCCACCCTCAGCCCGCCATTCTTTGTCTTGAAGAGATAAATGCACGGAGGGCACACCACACCACGTGTAAATGCACATTGAAAATGCGGGTGCCTTGCAGATGACTGTCAACCGCTGAGCACCACCATCCATGGGGATGTGTTAGAAAACTGGCCCTATTTAAAGCTAATGACAGTGAAGGCTGAGTAACAATGAATACAAAACCCACCTGTAGTCTCAACTGGAATGCACGCACACACATACACACAGGACGACTTCATGTTGAAAACATAACATTACTTTCCTCCCAAATAGCATCACAGAAGTAACAGGCTGTAATAACTCAATTGTATACCTGCCCCTCTCCACCGAGTCTTTCTCCTTTATTCTTTCCTCTATATGCCCTGCTGTCCTCAAACTAGACTTGGTCTTTAATGTCCCATAAGAACTGAGGTGGGAGGAAAGAAAAAGACAAAGCTAGTACTGATATTTATTCAGCACTTGCTGTGTAAAAGTCCTAAGTGTTTTTATTGTAGTGTATTGACTCCTTTAATCAAAACAAGAACCTAATGACGTAAATCATCCCATTCTATAGATTAAGAAACTAAGGCAGAGTGTTTAACATCCAAAGTCACACGTGGGTAAGAGGCAGGGCAGGGATTCCAACCCAGGCACGTTCACCGCTATACTGCGCTGCCTCACGTAGGTGTTAACCAAAGAAGTCGCTTGTTTACTGGTACTGTTAAGGGCCACGGGTTGGTTACATACAGGATTTTCACGGTTAATTTTAACTTCACGAGATTTCTTCACTGACTATATATAATGCAACTCAACTCAGCAACACACCACCTTCTGCCTCTTACAGCTAAACCGACAGAAGGTAAGCAGGGCCGTCCTCCCAGGGCCTGCATCGCAACCACAGTCCGCGCTGTGTCTCCCCCAACTGCCTTCGGCCTGGAAACACGCTCCGGTCGGACTGGACACTGCCATAATCCATCCGGAATGTTCTATCACACAGTCAGGCATGACAATGGCAATGCAGTGCCTTCTCAACTCCATCACTTTTACAGTTTAGATGAACCGACACTGGAGAAAGCTCTGCAAGATGTTAGATATGGTCAATTATGCTACAGAATACCCCGTTCCGAAAGCTGCTCCCTGGAAATGCTCACGGGTAAACTTTTAATTTTTTATTTAGAATATACATTTCTAAAGTTTGAAGCTAAGCATATATATCAAAATATTTTTTTCAAAGATAACTTTTAACATTAAAACCACACTGTGATACAGGTCCATGTGGTAAAAAGTGCTTCCAGCAACACAGCAGGGGTCCACCCCGCCCTCCCCAGCTCCCACCTGCAGCCCTCCAGCTCCTCCAGAGGCAGCCACCACCCGAGTCGGCGACACATCCCTCAGCCACGGCCACGGCCCACGCAGCTCTCTCACCCCCACTACCCACCCCGCCAAAATGACGTGACTCTCAACCAACAGCAAGCCCCCTGGGAGCACAAACCCTTGAAGCAGATTGTCTGACCGAATGCCGCCCGCCCACTTACTAGCTGTTTGACCTCGAGCTAAAGAAGGGTGCGACCACTCTATGCCCAGCTCCCACCTCGGTAAAGTGAGGCTGTTGGCAGGACTTCTCTCCTGAGTCACGATGGAGGGCAAATAAACTCCACGAGGTGATATTTTTTAAATATCACTTTTTAAAAATTGTTTTTATTGGTTTCAGAGAGGAAGAGAGAGGGAGATGGAAACATCAACAATGAGAGAGAATCATCACGAGGCTGCCTCCTGCATGCCCCCTACTAGAGATGGAGTCTTCAACCCTGGCATGTGCCCTGATGGGGAAGTGACCCTTGACCTCCTGGTTCCTGGGCCAATGCTCAACCACTGAGCAACACTGGCCAGGCCCACAAGCTAATATTTATAAAATAATTAGGACATTCTGGGTACACAAGTTGTATTTAGGTATTGCTAAATATATATTTAAATGAATAGCTAGTGAGTAAAAAGCAAAACCATAAAAACGTGCCTAAAAGTACGCCAGCTGCCCTGACCGGCTTGGCTCAGTGGATAGAGTGTCGGCCTGTGGACTGAAGGGTCCCAGGTTCGATTCTGGTCAAGGGCATGTACCTTGGTTGTGGGCACATCCCCAGTGGGAGGTGTGCAGGAGGCAGCTGATCAATGTTTCTCTCCCATTGATGTTTCTCTCTATCCCTCTCCCTTCCTCTCTTTGAAAGATCAATAAAATATATTTAAAAAAATAAAAATAAAAATAAATAAATAAAAGTACGCCAGCAATTTACTTTGTAGGAAAAAAGGAAACAAGGGGAGAAACAGAGGGAAATAGATGTTTGTTCCACGAAGACTCCACTTGTGTTGGTCCCTCGTGGCTGGCTCTGGGGGTGACTGGACGCCCAGTCGGACAGTCATCCACTGTCAGCAGCTGGGACACCAGCGAGGCCAGAGCAGCGGCAGGCTCTGCGCCTGGAGCCGGGACCCCGGCCCCCACAGAAGGACAAGCTCCCCCCACACCACCACGCCGCGCCCCGGTCCTCGCGGACTGCAGAGCCCTGGGTCTGTCTCAAGGGACAGACGACATAACTAGAGTAAGGTGACCAGATTTCAACATTGGTAAAGCAGGACACCATTGACGGGGGGAGGGGGGGGAGGGAGTCTTTTTATTATTATTATTATTATTATTATTACTTAAAATATTACGAAGAGTAGTACATATGTCTCTTTCCAAAAATCGGGACTTTTTTAAAACGCCGAGGGATGCGGGACAAATTGTTAAAAAGCGCGACGTCTGGTCACCTTAATAGAGACACAAAGCTCATGCTCATTTCAAGAATATTACCAACAGACATCAAGAAAACTGTTTTTGCTAATATTTATGCCCCTCAGAAGAACGCCTGGAGTGGACAGGTGAGGGCTGAGTTTGGTGCACATGTTCTAGCTGAAAGCCTCGAAGGAATGAATATAAATTCTCCATCTCAAATGAATAC
The DNA here is from genome assembly GCA_004026665.1 of Murina feae. Taxonomy (NCBI): domain Eukaryota; kingdom Metazoa; phylum Chordata; class Mammalia; order Chiroptera; family Vespertilionidae; genus Murina; species Murina feae. The sequence continues at coordinate 2,033 of PVJC01039618.1, read as the reverse complement.
AAGGGGAGCAATTGCTACAGCATAAAGCTCTCAGGCTCCATCCACAATCTCCCTTCCACACCCCATGCAGGCTGCGAGGGGCAACGCGCCGCCAACGAAGTGGCAGGAGTCGCAGGGCCCTGGTACCTGCTGGTTGCAAACACAACGTGTAACCCTACTTCCCCAGTACTTCTGGGTCACTCACTCCGAGGGAAGGAGATGGAGAATTAGTTTCCTCCTGGTGACTGTATTGCCCTGGCCAAATGCCTGACCGCCCCTAGATCAGGGCCTGAGCCCATTCCCGCCCCAAACTCCCACCCTGCTTTTCCTGGGAGCCTCCTACAATAACCACTTCGCATCCGCCCTGGAAAGTGGGTGACCTCACCCTGCATGCCAGGTGCTCCCACCCTGGCGCTGCCCACTGAAGTCAGACTGCCCTCCCCGGGCTCACTGTGCTCTCCCTTCACCCCCGTTCTGAGGAAGCTGCAAGAACTAAGTCCTGTGACTTACTTCCTCTGTGTGAGTGCATTCACACTGCACCTTAGATCAAAACAACCCTGGTTTCCGCCCGAGATGGGGCTCAGGTGCCCAGGTGCCCAGGAGCAGGGGAGAGAGGCTGCGCTAAATACTACTAACTGCTGGCCTCCGTGGGAAGAATTGTGGACAAGCAGAGAAATCAGACAAGGAAAAAGGAGGTACAATCATCTATGAGATAGTAAATGTTATTTGTGTTTTGAAATATAACAATAAAAACACAAGCCCTAATGAGAATCAACAAGGTGATAGATAAATATAAATATACAAACATACAAAACTGTCCACATAACAAATAACCAGTAAGATGGTATGAAAGGCAGATGTTTCTGCTCCAGGTTTAGAAATAGTATAACTACAAAATTTTTGTAAGAAACAGAAAAGATTACTTGAATAAAAAAATAATTCAAGTATTTTTCCTGGATGGACAGGAAAAAAAACAATTCTTTTGAGGAAAATTCTTTTGAATCTCAATCAAAATGCAAAAGAAAATAACTTTCAAAAAATCAAAAGATGGTTTAGAGAAAGTACAATAAAAAAAGTTTTTAAGTGTAATAAGGATGATAAAATATTTAATATTAAGCATATTATAAAGCCCTAATAACTAAAACACTATGGAAATAGCAAACAACTAGGCAGAAAAATCAGTGGAAATATAAGAACATTGAAGACAGCTATAATGACAGTGAACATGTGAGTGCTTACTATATGCCAAGTGTTTTTCATATTTAGAGTTACCAACTAACTTATCATACTTAGATTCTTTTGTAATTAATTAACAATAACATAAGGAGAATCATTTTCTTAGCTGATGCTCTTGTACTTTTATCTTTAATCAGGTCCTTGGCTGTAACTGTCGTTTTTACCATATCACCAAATTGCTTCTGAAAGAATGTTAGGAAAAATGTGGTCTTAATATTTTTATTTTCATTAAATCGCCTGCAGTATTCTTCAAAGTTGTATTTTATGATTAATAAATTGAATTTGACACCTTCAAACGCCAATATCTCCGGTCCTTAATATCAATTGAGAAAATACTGTCTCTATAGGTGCTAACGTAATTAGCTACTGCAAACTCCACTAAATTGAGGGTATTCCCAATTTTATTACTTTGCATTGAAATGTGTAAATATTTTAGCCCAAAAACCTTGACAGGCCATCTTTTTTGCTCTATTCTGAGTACCTTTCTTTGAAAAATCTAAACTAATAAAAGCGAAATATTAAAATTAACCGTTTCTCCGAGACAGGGTAAGCCACGCCCACCAGCCAATCAGAGCGGCTGTATGCAAATTAGCCCAGCCAACATGGCGGCCGCCACTCCTGGACCTGAGTAAACAGCCCTTTCCATTGCGGCAGGAGCGACAGTGAAGCTTCGCCCCTCAGCTCAGCTCCGATTAAACTGCCTCTAGCGAAACACAGCTTTTTGAAACATTGTAACAATCATAGAATCCTCCGGAGCTGAAGGAAAGAGCAGCTCCGGCCTAACCAGTAAAAGTAACAATTGTTTCATTATAGACGCT
>PVJC01039617.1:0-16173 GCA_004026665.1 Murina feae | reverse complement strand
AATAAACTAGATCATTTTCAACACACTCGGAGGCAGGAATGTCAGCCATTTCCCTGAATTCCTCAAACCCCACCCCCCCCCCCCCCCCCCCCCCCCCCCCCACTTTCCAGGTCTCTCCCAGCAGGTGCTCATACGCAGTGAAATGGGTCAAAATGCTGGAAGAAGATGCGCAGCGCCTGAGAAACCCAAGATGCAAACCCTGGTCTCCACGGAAACCCTGACCACGGCGCTACCACGTGTCAGATCTCCACCAACAGGAAGCCGCCTTCCCCTTGCCCAGGTATAAAAGGCGAGACTTCCCGGTTTCTTAGGGTCCCAGCCCAGAGGCAGGTCTTAGGAACCCAAAGGAAACACACGGGCGCTGGCAGCTACTAAAGATCGTCAATGGTTCTGCGAGTGTCCCAGGGGCTGCAGGAAGGAGGCCTGGTGCCAGGGGGAGGCGCTGTTGGCTCCCTCCCCTTCCTTGCTCTCGGAGCCCCTGTCTTATCCAGCGATCCCGCACTTGCAGAAAACCCGCTCCGAGGCCAGCTCAGAAGTAAATCTTGGTGAATAGACCGATCGATCGTCGCGTTTTCATGCCCCCTGCTGGACTTTAGTTGCGGGATGGACGTCAGCACCGGGAAATGAGCCCTGAGAGGGGCAGTCGGGTGGGGGTTTTGAGGAAGGGGTTCCTCGCTTCTGAGAAGGAGCCAGGAGGAGGGCCCATCCCCTTCCCCCTCTGGTGCTCCTCCATCTGGATGGGATGCCTGGAGCAGCTGCGGCCAGTGGAAGCGCAGGGAGCCAGCGCGAGGGGAAAGGTCCCTGCGGCAGGGCTTTGAAGAGATGAACCCAGGTCCTCCGTGACGTCACAGGGCCTGTGATCCCATCGCACCTACAGCTGTCTGACCCCTGAGCTTCCTGTCAGGCGAGCTAATGAGCCCGTGAGTCAGGGCGGAATCCGATCATGTGCCCATTTGCCCCTTGGGGTGGGGCAGCGTCCACGCGGTCAGCTCCGCTGCAAGCACACCCACAGATTCTCCGTCACATCCCGGGCACTGATAGTTCACACTGGTATCCGCGCAGATGACGGGTGGGGATTTAAAAACGCACACAGCCCTGTTGGAGCGCAGTCTGTCCACACACGATCAAGAGTGGCGAAGAAGTGGGTAAGTTTTGATCCAGGATTGCACTTGGGGCAATTTATCTCAGGGACAATAATCCAAAACGTGAGGAACTATGTATTCTGCATTTAATTCGAGTATCATGCATCTGTTAGAAATGATCAGAAACTGTTAGTAAAGTAAAACAGTTGTTATGACAAGTGAAAAAGAGAATATCATAATAGTAACACCAAAACAACAGCAACAAAACTTGATGTGAGTGTATGGTTAAAGGCTCAAAATAATAGTGTCAACAATACAAATAAAGTTTAAAAAAAAAAGAGGAACCACACACACAAAAATATATTAAAAAAATAAAAGCTCAAAATAAAATCTACCCAAAAAATGGTGGTTGGTGTCCTGGTGGGAGATTAGGGGCGAGTTATTTGTCCTGTCATTTCTTTCCCAAGTTCCCTACCGAGGACAAGTCTATATATTTAAAACCTCTGCCCTGCCTCGCTCAACAGCTTCGTCAAGTCTGCGAAGATGCTGATTGGAAGTGTTTAGAGAGGGAGGCCGGTCTAGCCTGGCGAAGAGACCCAGGCAGAGGCAGGGACCCCACCCGCGCCAGGATTTCTTCCCAAGCCGTTGGCCTTTTCTGTTGCCGACTCTTCTTTCCTTTCGTTTGTTTGTAAGGAGATGAGGATGCCCTGACTTGGGATGGGTGGGCAGCTGACAAATATGCCACAGTGAGTGGGCACATCACGGGGGATGGTCCCAGGTCTCAAAAAGAAAGAGAGAACGCCGCCTGCTTGGACGCAAGGGTTGCGCTTCTCCACACGTGTGCCTGGAAGCGCGCAAGGGTGCAAGGTGGGGGCCGGGGAGCGTGAGAGCCGCCCCTGAAATAAAAGCTGGGTAAGCCGACAATGGCACTGCCCACGGGCTCCCCGAGCAGCTCCCAGTATCCCGCATAATGAAGAGGGATGGTGGGCATCGGAGGGACCGCACGGTTCTGCAGATGAACTGCTCACTTCATTGCTAATGACTGCCCCGTTTTCTTTAGACTAATTGGCGCAATCTACATTTCTGCAGCCAAGATGAAGGATCGGCTTGATTCGGTGTCGATAAAAAATTGATGGATGCTTCCGACTGCTACTTCCCAACAACACACGGATTACTGCGACCGTAATTACCATGAACGGCCAAACATGGGCGAACGGTGATTACACATCTCATTCCGTCCTGAGGTTGTGTTGGCAGCAACCACGCGGGCTCTGCGCCCGTGATTTACGGCGTCATCACAGGCCCGGAGAGGACCACCCTTGGGTGCGTGCCACTCGTTATCTGACCAATGAGGCGCTGGCTGGGCCCGACATGGAACCAGGAATCAAGGCTCACTCCTCAGAGAAGCCCCAGTTAAATATTTCAGTCTCTGGCTTGAGAAGGAGACGTGTGCCTGCCTCTGTCTTTCTCCTCGTTTCTGGAGGTGATGGCTGCGCATGCACAGGGGCTGGGTGTCTCCAAGTCACACCTACCAACCCGGATGCCAGGGCCTGGAGATGCCGTGAGCAGCTCGGTCCCTGCCAGCCGAGCACCACCTGGGTGCCGTGAGCAGGCGGTGAGAGAAGGTTATGCACCTTGCATGTCCCCACCTGCCGAGGTGCCCTGCTTGGGGTAGGGGGTGAGGGAGAGGACGGGGAGGAAGGCAAGGAGGCGGAGTCTGTTGTTGTTGAGGAATGCTTTTAAGGGGCGCTGAAAGCAGGTGATGCGATGCACAACACGTAAAACAGACACATCTCAGTGGCTGTGGAGACGGCTCCAGTTGGGACTGCGAAATGCAACACCCCGAAGTCAAGGTGCACAACCCAAGGGCCCAGCAGCAAAGGTGAGTGCTGGTGGCAACTGGGCCAGAGCGATCCCGTCTAAAATGGGCAGCTACCCACTGGTTGGCCAGGGATTGCTGCCAGGGGGAAGGGGTCCTGGTTTCCAGTTTTGTTTTATTTTGCAAGCGAAGTCAGATGTCTTCATTTGTGATGTAGAATCTCCAAGCCCTGAAATGTTGGCAGGTAAGTGCATTTTTTTTTTTTAACATCAAGATGAAGACAGCAGATTCTTGGGACCAGACTGCCTGGAGCTGGGCTGTTCGCTCTGCTAACACTTGGGACACGTGACTTAATTTGAATGTCAGTTTTCCTCGTGTGCAAAACAGAGATAATCACTGCGGCCTGTTTCATGGCGCTGTTTTGAGGACGCAGGGAAGGAATAAATGGATGCGCATAAGATGGTCCTGACACAGAGGCAGCCCCATCGCTGCACCTGTTACCTGAGGCGGGCTCTCTGCATGTGAGCTCTGCTGCAGGAAGAAGATGATGAATGAGGCAAGAGAGAGAAATGGCCAAGAGCAGCCAGGGCTCTGGGGCTGACACCCCAGGCCGGGTGAGATGCTGTCCTCCCCCGTTGCTGGAGGCTGTCTGACCTTGTAAGTGACCTTAGGAAACCTCTGCTTTCTCATCTGGCAAATAGGGGTAACAGAGCCCCTGCTTCAGAGACTGTTGAGAGGATGAAATAGAAAATTCTACCGGAAGCATGTAGCACGGTGTTCGGCGCATGGTAAGACACTCCATGAATATTCATAGGCATGATGCATGCTAATTTTTTTTAGCTGAATTTTTCCTAAGACTTAGAATTTAAAATTTTTATTTTAGTTTTTTAAAGCTGGTCCAGATTTCCTGCTCGCGCCCTGGTCCTTTCCGCTGTGAGCATTTTGGCCCCCGGGCAAAGCTGTCTCATTTGATGAGTAGAGAGCAACCATGGGAAAGTCCCCTTTGAAAACCCATCTGTGTTGCTTTGTTAGGTGTTACTTTATCACAATTGTTACCCAAGTCCAAAGGATGCTACATCAAGTGACTCAGATTAGGTAACCTACATTCTTGTGATGGAAGGTTGCTACAACACTTGACATAAAACTTCACTGTTTTTGTAACATACAAATAATCCGATACCAGATCCAGGGGACGTGCGGGGCATCTCTCCCCACTTACATGCACCACGAGTCCAACGGGCGTGGCCCAGTGGTTGAGCGTTGACATATGAACCAGGAGGTCACGGCTTGATTCCTGATCAGGGCACATGCCTGGGCTGTGGGCTCGGTCCCCCGTAGGGAGCACACAGGAGGCAGCCAGTGGATGATTCTCTCTCATCATTGATGTTTCTCTCTCTCTCCCTCTCCCTTCCTCTCTGACATCAATTAAAAATACAAGAAATTTAAAGAAGAGAGATTCCTCTGGAAAGGTTCTAACTCCACCAATCCAGCCTCCTTACTCCCCTCCCCTCGCAAAGACTCGCAATTCAAAAATGCCCAAATCCAAGGAGAGGGCTGTCAGGGATGCCCCGAGAGAGGAAGTGCTGGGACCAGGTGGCTGGGACTCGGGGAAAGATGCTGGAATGCGAGATGGGAGATAGCCCGGCTGGCCGGGCTGCGGCGGGTCTCCAGCGGCCAGGAAGGAATTAGTCTCACGCTGCAGCTGAAAGAACATCTGGCCGTTCACCCAGAGGCACCGACTCGCTGGTCAACAGGGTGATCTTTGTTTCCCTGCCGAACACACCTAGGCACCGGGGTTTTTCATAAAAACCCTGCGACCCTGACTGTCCTAAATCGCTCCTGTTTGTGACACTCAGGACGTGGGGATGATGGGCAGGGAGGGCGTGGCGGTGAGAATGTGACTGTCCACGGGACAGATTCTGAAGACCCGGAGGGTCTCCCTCTGACTATTACCGCTGGGCCGGCACGTGACCTGTGGACTCCCCCCGACACCGTTGGCTGAAAACACACGAATGCGAAGACCTGGGCGGAAGGGTTTGTGTAACAGCCCCAGGATGGGCCCACGACCCAGAAGGCCCGTCGGAGCGACGGAGGCTCAGGAGGATGCTGGCGTTAGTTCAGTGCTGCCCTGTCCTTTGGGATCTGCACCAAGCTCATCCCAACAGTCAAACACACTGAAGCCTGGCCGGCGTGGCTCAGCGGTTGAGTGTCGACCTATGAGCTAGGCGGTTATGGTTCGATTCCCGGTCGTGGCACATGCCAGGGTTTCGGGCTCGATCCCGAGTGTGGGGCGTGCAGGAGGCAGCCGATCAATGATCTTTCTCTCATCATTGATGTTTCTGTCTCTCTCTCCCTTTCTCTTTGAAATCAAATATATCTTAACTAATAAAAGCGAAATATTAAAATTAACCGTTTTTCCAGGACGGGGTAAGCCACACCCACCAGCCAATCAGAGCTGCTGTATGCAAATTAGCCCAGCCCCGATGGCAGAGGCCGCAGCCCCAGTGTGCGGCTTCTCTGGGGCTGCGGCTTCCGTCATCTTGGGAGCCTCCCGCCTGGGAAGGCATCCGGCGCCTTGGGCCTGCTGATGCCTTCCCAGGCGGGAGCCTGGGGGAGGGAGGCGGAGACCAGGCGGCTGGACCCCGCGGCCCCCGCCCGGGAGGCCGTGGGGCGGCCAGTGGCACCGCAGCCTCGGCTTCCCGGGCGGGAGCCTTCCGGGGTGTGGGGACGAGGCGGCTGTGGGTGAGGGTCTCCACTGGGGAGCTTGGCCAGCCTGCAAACAGACATTGGCCCCTCACCCAGGCTGGCCAGGCACACCAGCAGGTGGACATCCCCAGAGGGGTCCCAGACTGGGAGAGGGCATAGGCCGGGCTGACGGACCCCCCCCCCCCCAGTGCACAAATTTTTGTGCACCGGGCCCCTAGTGTGTGTGTGTGTGTGTGTGTGTGTGTGTGTGTGTGTATATATATATATATATATTTTTTTTTTTTAAATGATAAACTCGAGTCCTGCACTGGCATGCACGCTGATGAAGGTGGGAAATGGCATTTTGCAGCTGCATCCTCCACAGAAGGGTCAGGCTGAGTCTTGCCACAGGGTCTGAGCAGTGTGGCCGGGTGGGTGAGTCCTGAGGAAGCTGATTGATGGTGGGGGCGGCCTGGGCTGGGCTGAGAGCAGAAAGGCCGGAAGTGGATGTAGGAGGCAGGGGGGACCAGGCAGGAGCGGACGAGGGGTTGGCTACGTGTGACAGCAGAATGTACTGGCAAATGCCACTGGCCTTGGGGGAGGCCTGGGCATATCCCATCTGGAATGCAGCCCGGGACCTGGGCTCTGGGGAGGGGCGGTCTGGGGAGCAGGAGAGGCCCCGATCTTGGGGAGAACCCCAACCTGCTGGTGTTGTTGTGCGCTTGTTCTCCTGCCCGATAAGTTGTTCTGGCTGTTCCTTAACCCGTTTAAGGGAATCCTCCTTTTTTCTTCCTTGCTCCTCTCTCCCAAGTTCACCAAACCCTGAAATTTTTCTTTTTCAGTTTTTCCCCCCCCTTTAATTCTTAAACATCTCCAGCACTTTTTAAACTATATTTTTATTCATTTCAGAGAGGAAGGGAGAGGGAGAGAGAGACAGAAACATCCATGATGAGAGAGAATCATCAACCGGCTGCCGCCTACACGCCCCCCACTGGGGACTGACCCGCAACTCGGGCGTGTGCCCTGACGGGGAATCGAACCGCGACCCCCCCCCCCCCCCCCCCCCCCCCCCCCCGTTCACAGGTCGACGCTCCACCGCTGAGCCATGCCGGCTGGGCTCCCCGGCATGTTTTGCTGGGGCTCTTCCCTAGTCAGGCCAACCACCCCAGTGACGCAAGACTCTCCTAGCGTTCAGAGCGCATTGAACAAACACCCGCGGCAGAATGCACAGCGACCCGTGCTTGGTGCTGGGGAGAGTACAGGGCCATCGGCCTCTTTCCTCTAAGAATTTACGATTCAGTCTTAGGCTCCCACAGGACGAACACCCTCAGACGCCGCCAACAGGCAGTCTGGGCCTTCGGAGATGCATGTCTCTGTGGACGCTGGGGTGGGGGAGGGCTTGACTATGGTTCCCAGCAGGAACTACAGTTTTACGCCTTCCCCCGAATGGGTCAAATAATACAGTCACCGGCATGTCCAGCTGCATGAGGAGGGGGGAAGGGAGTGGGTACCCCTGGTCGCATATGACCGAGAGGCGTGTATTCAGACAGTGTTTATCCCATAGTTTTCTGCAGCTTTCCCTCCGAGCCTCTCGCGGGCTCTGCGAATGGGCGTGGTGGATCTCCGAGAAAGAAAGGGGAGGTGCGATATTCCCCGTCTCCCAAACGCCCCGGAATCAGCACCCAGGCTGGGCGTCCCATGGGACCATGGGAAGGGTGAAGAGAAGACTCTCAAAGGAAAAAAAAAACAACTAGAAAAATGGGTGAAGCCAACATGCAAACCACTGGGAAACATCACAGCCCAAGTGCCTAAGTATTAGAGAGGGGCCGCAGAGGAGAGGGCGATGCCCCAAGAAACAGCAGGGAGCTCAGGGAGCAGCGGGCCCCCGCAGAGTGTGTCTGCCGGCCTGCTGGCAGGTCCGCGTGTTTCTAACCGCATCGCCGCCGTGCCGTCTCGGAACCCCGAATTAGCTCCCGAATGCCCCCCGGATCGGGTCTTGACTTGTCAGAGGTAATGGGAGGGCCTGAGTTTCTGTTAAGTGCCAGGTGCTGCTTTCTCTCCAAAGACCTCGTAAAGCCGCAGCCAGTTTGGCCCTGGGTCAGAGCACCAGCCCCAGGACTGACGGGTCCGGGGTTATATTCGCCAAAGGCCTCAGCTGCAGGCTGGATCCCTGGCCCCGGGCGGGGTGCGTGCAGGAGGCAGCCAATCGATGTGTCTCTCACATCAATGTTTCTCTCTCAGTCTTGCGCCCTCCCTTCCATTCTCTCTAAAAAAAAAAATCAATGGAAATAAACATTCTCAGATAAGGATTAACAAAAACAAAAACCTCGTAAAGGGCGTGTGTTCCTCAGACTGTGCGTGTTGATCTGTACTGCACCCTCAGCACCGGCGCACAGTCTGACACACAGTATCTGACACATAGTAGGAACTCACTAGAGTCAAAAGGAATCTGTTTCCCAGGAGATAATAAACCCACGAGCTGGGCTTGCGTATCTACCCTGAAATGCTTCATTACTAGACAAAGAGGCCAGTACCTGGTGACCCAGAGCCTGCAGGCAGTGTTTCCTTTGGCTCAGAGAGGGTTTTCGACAACATGTAAGAGTTGGGAAATTTTCAACGAAATCACATTTCCGGCTTCTTCTGAAGTATCAGGACATGTGGGGACACCGGCCAGCATTCCCGCTGGGCACGCCCAGTGTGGAGGGAGGGGAGTGGAGGTGGAAGAGCAGGTGGCCACTGTCCCTGCCACTCTCTGCTGTCCCCACACCACAGACCGTGTCCCCGTTGCCCGCAACCACTGTGCAGGGAGTCCTGGGCATTGCAGGCATCTGAGCGGTGATGCTGGTTTATAATAGCAACGACCCACTTAGATGGGCTTACCCAGGGCCCGGGGCCCTTCTGAACACCTTTATCGCTACGAATTCACAGGACCCTCTGAGGAAGGGGCTCTGACCCGCTCTGCTTCGCAGGTGAGGATCCCGGCAGAGAAGCAGAAAATCGCCGGCTCCGGGTCAGAGGCGGAGCACGTACGTTTTCAACTCCCACCATCGGCTCCAGAGTTATGCTCATCACCACACTGTCTGCTGCCTGTTGCACAGACACGGTTTGTTCTCCGCATAGTTTTCTCATTTTTTTAAAGTCGTTATATTTTCGTAATTGATTTCAGAGAGGAAGGAAGAGGGAGGCAGAGCTAGAAACATCCATGATGGGAATCATCGATAGTCTGCCTCCTTCACGCCCCCTACTGGGGATCGAGCCCGCAACCCAGGCGTTCCTTGACCGGGAATCGAACCGTGACCTCCTGGTTCACAGGTCGGTGCTTAATCACTAAGCGACACCCGCCGGGCTCCCGTTTTTAATATTAGAAAACAAGATCTTGTGTCCCTGCAACTATCCTGGCCTCCACGGCACAAAATACATCCTATTTCCTTGGTGTTTTACTTTAGCTGATCCCCTCCCATCCTCACCCCCTACCCCCAGGCAAATGCCTTTAGATTTCACCTGATCAGGAAGAGCGAGAGAAGTAAACACATTTCACAACATCCCCAGCCCTCCTTCGGGAAGCTGGCCACAGTCTGGCTCCCCAAGAGCGAGCCCAATATTGACCCAAGACGCCCCAGACCACGGGGGGCGGGCGTCTGCCTCGCAGGTCTCCTGATTGCAAACGCCGCGGCTTCGGTTACGGGGGGCCCTAGGCCGACGGCTGGAATGCACCTATTGCTTCACCCTCGGTGCAGTGTGCGTTGACCCACACCGATGGCTTGGAGCCGATCCCCATCCTTTCACCCCAATTCGTTCCAGTTCTCCAGTTCGGATTTGCTGGCAAAACACCCTCTTTACCTCCTGGTGGCTGAGAGTCTGTCGGGGCAGAAACTGTGGCGGGTGCAGTGGGGTCACCTCGCACTCCCGCGAAGGGCACCAGCGCAAGAAAGGTCTTTCAATTCCCAACTAGACCATGTCAGCAAAGAGAATGCATTTACCATGATTTCTTTACTTTGGATTCTGACTCATAAAGTATCTTTAAAAAAAAAAAATACGTTTTATGTGACCGAGTCTTTGATTTCCCAGGGAAAACTAATAAATAATCAACAAAAAATATGATTAAAGACTGCATGAACCCCCCTTCGAAAGGGAGCTCCAGCCGGCACAGAAGTCTCTCTGATCCTGTTCTTTTCATTCCTAGAAACAGAATTCTTACTTAGCCTTTCGACGGCCTGGCGAAGGCCTGGGCTAAGTTTTGACACAGGATTTTCATATTCAAAATACCTGTTGAAAGCAGGGGAGAAGGCGTGTGACTCTGGAAGCTGCCTTCGTCTGGAAGAGGGCTTAGTGAGCTTGAAAGGGGAATTACTTCTCTGTAACTAGAGTTCTCCCCTAAAAAATCCCTTGGGAATCACGTCCGGAATCACGTCCGGCTGCTTCCCTGGGGCCCACCCCAGAGACCTTATCTTTAATCCTTCCTGGTCCGACCCAGCGTAGAACTCGTCTCATAGTTAGCAGCTGCCCTGGGAAGAACTCCCCAGCAATGGCGGTGTCCTCAGAGAACCGTATGAAGGGGGAGCTCCTAAGAGTCCTACACACTGAACGAAAATGTGCTCCCGGGGGCCTCCGCCCGCTAGTACACAAGGCTCCCATGCACAGCCACACCTGCCTCGACCATACAGTCCCCAGGCAGGGCCCGAACCCCCGACTTGAGTTCCTTTATCTTTGAAATTACGTAACTAAATACTTGGAAGGTGGGAATCGTGCTCGATCCTTCTTTGTATCTTTAATGCCGGATGCAGTAGTTGCTTGATAAAGACATCCTGAATCATGGGTGAATGAGTGAGAACGAGGTGGGTCACCTGGGGATTCCATATTTAATGAGCACGGCATGTTACCCCACTCCTATTCTCTTCAGGGTCTCTCACCTGGAGCGTGGTAATGACCTCTTCCTCAAAGACCGCTCACGAGGATTAAATGAGGTAATACAAGGAATCGTTCCTATGCGCGTTACATTAGTACCGTGCGTGGGGCACGGCTATGCTCTACACCTGTTGACAGGTTAACATGGCAACTGGCATAACTGATGATAACGGTTATACACGCAGGTATGTGAAATAGCTATTGATATATCAGTGCAACCAATAATATAATTAATATAGCAATTATACACCTACCCATCGATATACCCAACAACCCCTAACCTACTTTCTGTCCCTATAGAGACAGAAAAATGCCTATTCTGGACGTTTCACATGAATAAAATCTTTATGTGTGGTATTTGGTAACTGGCTTCTTTCACTTAACATGTTTTCAAAACCCATCCCTTTGGGAGCATGCTAACAGTGCTTCATTTTTTCTTGCCAAGTACTATCCCGTGGTATGGATACACCACACTTTGACGACCCATTCACCACTTGATGGACACTGGGCTGTCTCCACGTTGGGCTTTTATGGATCATGCTCCTGTGGACATTTGTGTACAGTTTTGTGTAGACATGTGTTTTCAGCTCTCTTGGGGAACCCGGAGGAGAACTGCTGGGTCACCTGGGGATTCCATATTTAACCTCTGAAAGGATTCCTAGACCCGTTTCCCTGAATGGCGACACCACTGGACATCCCCGCCAGCAATGTGGGAGGGCGCCAGCGTTTTCCGGTCTTCGTCACAACCTGTTGTTATGCGTCCTTAGGATGAACACGCATTTTGAAAAGGTCCACTGTTGAAGTGCCGTGCTTTTAAACATCATGAAAGTCACTGTGTACTCTGAGCCTTGAAGATCTGAAGTGGTTCTGAAATTCCCAAAGGTCACGTGATAACATGAGAAGAAGCTGCCGTGGAAGACATACCTTTGCTGAGAATTGGGTAAAAAATGAATTTAGCGCCCTGGCCGGTTTGACTCAGTGGATAGAGAGTTGGCGTGTGGACTAAAGGGTCCCGGGTTTGATTCCAGTCAAGGGCACATGCCCGGGTTGCGGGCTCGATCCCCAGTGGGGGGGACATGCAGGAGGCAGCCGATCACGGTTTCTCTCTCATCATTGATGTTTCCATCTCTCTCTCCCTCTCCCTTCCTCTCTGAAATCAATACAAATACATTTTGTTTAAAATGCATTCAGCTTCATAACCTGACACAGAGACGATGGCACTCCCACACGCATCTTCTCCTGGGCTTCTCCCATTTGTTTGCTCCCAGATGGTAAACAGCGGACATCCGAGGAGACAGCTGTCTTCTTCCTAAAGTGTTTGGAGCAGGATTAGCCGTCGCCTGGCCCACAGGAAGACCCCTCTGAGGCCAAGCCCTTGGGGTGGGAAGGCTGAGAGAGAAGCTGCTGACTTACATGTGATCCTAGCACAACTGGTGATCACCTTGCCCAAGGGACGCTGGGAAGGCATGCGCCCTGGGAGCTGGCTCAGGCGCCTTAGCCATAGAGCGCAGTGGGCTGTGTTCCCCTGCTCTCCCACTCCCGACTCCACCCTCCTCATGCCACAGACCCATGGGAAGCAAAGGAAGAGCATGAACTCCAATGGGCTTTATCGACGAGACCTGTCTCATGCTTGAAAAGCCGTGGGAAGGTCAGTGCTGTCGGATTCTAAAGTCACTGGAGAAAGCAAAAACCCCAGGGAGTCGAAATGACACTCCAAACATCCCTTAGGATGAACACAAACATCTACCCGCCCCTTGTAGCTGAGCACACCAGTCTCCGGCTGGGTTCTCCGCCATCGCTGGAACAGATGAGTCTGTTTCTCCAGGAAACCACTGCATAACTGCCGTATGCTGAGGGGCCACGTTGTGTGAAAACAAGTTATGACTTTAAGGTGTGGAATCGCACTCAGAATAGGAAGACAGACATTCCCCCTCCGAGATGCAGGCACAGATTCCCGACACCCGTCGCACACTTACTCCAGGGCAAATGCCCACGGGATAGGATGGGATGGGATGGTAGGAAAGGCACTATTTAGAACAATTTAAATTGCTATTTCTCTCTCTCTCTCTCCCTCTCTCTCTCCTCCCCCTTGTTTAATATAAGCTTCTTAAAAAACATGTATGATTCAACTCACTGAAATCCGTTTCAGAAATCTGAAGTCTAGACAAAAGTCATCTTTGTCACAGATTATAAAGGAACAGACTCAACTGCTGGAAAGATATAAGCGCACAGAACTCAGCCATGAAATTCCAGAGGCCAGAACACAAAGGCCTCGCACGGCCCAACTCAGCGTCTCTACGGTATCGCTGAGGAACACGGGGCCCGGAGATGCTGAGTGACTTGTCCAAGGTCACAGGGCCGAGGGGCGGCAGAGCCCAGCTCCGGGCGCAGACTTCCTGGCTCCTGCTTCATGTTGCTGTAAATTCTGATGAATCAAAGAAGCAGCTCGATGGTAAAAATGTACCTCACGGTCCCAACGCTGCCGCTCGTCCCACGTGACACCCACGATCACGCGCTCTCTGGGTGACCGCTGTTGTGCTTCCACCGTATTGTGTTGCCTGCGACATGCCTGTGGACGTGTGTTTGGGAACATCAAATGAAACCACAGAGCTGGTTGTTGCTGGTTCTGGTTCTGCAGTTTACATGGTCTCAGCTTGCCTCTGGGGAATGCACGGACCACAGCGGACCTGGCCCCCGGAGATGCTGCGGAAGCAGCGCCGAAAGCACCGTCTCTTCGCGGCTGTGGTCACTGCACTCAGAGAAACGGGCGTTCTCGGGATCCACAGGAGTCCTGGCAACTTCCGCTGGGCCAGGCTCTCTTCCCCTCTCGGTGCCCGGGAGCACCAGTCGCTGAGACGAGCGCCCACACCCCAGGATCCGACTCGAGCCCGAAAAGCTAGGAGGGTTTCCCTTCATAAATGTCTCTGCTCTCTGTTCTCCGGCCCAAACCGCACCCCCCCACTCACCCCACCTTTTCTTTGAAATTTGATAATGACTTCTACGCCCGGTGACCTGTTGGAATAGACTTGTTTGCTTTCTCCTGTGTTTCCCTTAAATGCAATAACTTGAAATGTCAACAGGAGGTGACAAGTAAATCCTCCGTCTAAATAGGTTTGCAACCAAACGGGAGGAGGAAACGGGAGGAGCAAAGGAGAAGGCGGGGAGAACGCCGGCTGGAGAGGCTGCTGAGTGGCAGCCAAGTCCGGGACCGAGGAGCTGCCGCGGAGCCCATACCATCACCCGAGAGCGTTCCTGCCGTCCGCCTCGACGGCCGCCCGCGGGGTCTTCCCCTTTGGGCCGCACCAATGGCTCTGACCTTGTATCTACCGCACCGACAGACAAAGCGAGGTCACGGTGTGCTGGGCGCGCACGGGCTCTGGCCACGCTTCCCAAAGCCAAGGGCATCTGCACCAAGAATGTCTGTCGGTCCGGAGGGAAGAGAGAACATTTCTAAAACGTTCCTGAGGGGCAGAAACGGAGCAGATCCGTGACATCTGCTGGGACGCACACGCGGGGAGACCCCGGCCTTTCCCATGTTCCTTGCCCCGGGGTTGGGGAGAATTCAGCCCACGTACAGTCCGGTCTCTCTGAGAAGTGAAGCAGGGGGGCTGTGGGCCCCCGAGGTTGGGTCTCTGGTCTCTTGGGCATCCCTAAGTTCAGTTACTACATACGGTCGGTGCGTGTAGGAAGGCCCTGATGGAGCGTCCTCCTTCAGACACCCAGCATCACAGTAACGTCGACATCCTGAACAGGGGGACTGGCCGAAGTCCTTGCTGGTACATCATGCCAGTGACCTCCAGCACCTGGCCTGCCCTGCCCATCATGCACCCCTGCTCCCCGTCTTTAACCTCCCTCCCTACACACATGCGCCTGATGCTCCCATTTCAGGAAATGCCTCCCTTTACTCACCCCCCGTTCTAGCTGCTGCCCTGTACCGATACTTCCTTTCTCCGTCAAGCCTCCTGGAGAGTCTGTGCCCACCCTCCCCAAGGCCACCCTACGGAGAGGTTGCATAGAAAGTAAGAGAAGGGACCGCTCTCCAGCAGCTGAACGCAACCCGGGGCCTCTCAGAGCCGGGCAGAGGGCAGGCTGGGGCGGGAGGCAGCACAGCACGGGGCGCCTGCCGGGGTGACTGGAGGTGAAGCCGGAAGACTGATGCCCCTGGGCCGGGCTCCTCGCTGGCCGGCCCTGGGTCCTTGGCCAGACGCACTCTAGCTCTAACTCTAACGCGAGGCTTGTTCAGTAGTGCTATGGGGGGCTGACGAATGACTTTTAAAACAGAAAAGATAAAGTTTCCATTCAGATTCATAGGCTAGGCAGCGCTTGACAGGCCCAGAGGCAAGAGCGCATTTGTTCGTTCACTTGACTGAGAGTTGCTGCCGTCCCCCTGGGGGCGGTTTGGGTCACACGGACAGTGAGGACGAACTCTGCCCTCAGGAGGCTCGCCGTCGGGAACCGGACACCGATGGTTCAACGAATCGCTGAGGCCAATGTGACCAGTGCACCCGTGAGGACCTGCGGAGAGTGCCAGGAGGGGGAGGGGGCGACTGGCAGGGTAGGGGCAGGATGCCAATGCAGGATGCCAACCCCTCCCCCCTCCCCTCCCCCCTCCCCATACAGCTGTGCGGGCCGTGCTGCACATCTGGCAGGTAAGAGGAAGCCCCTTTGAAAGACACGTGAGGCTTTTAAAAACCTGAACCTTATCCTTCCGCTGCCAACGAGAGTGGTAGAGCCTTAAAAAGTAACTCTTCCTGGCAAAGGTTAGAGAGGCCAATCCCATTTGCAAATTAAATAGCGACCACATTGCGGGCCTCCTACAATGCTACACGCCATGGCCAGTCCACAAGGGCCTCTTGAATGAGGCACCAGCTGCACTCCAGGGAAAGGCACAGCGTGACTGGGTGGGAGGGTGGAGGGCAAGGTACGGAAGGAATCCCAGAGAGAAGGCCTGAGCAGAGGAGGCTGGGGTCCTAAAGGCACAGGGGACAGATGAGGTGGGACACAGGGAAAGCTCTGCAGGCTGGCTGGGTCTGCTGTGAGATGCTATGGAAATGAGTGGGTGTGGCTAAATGCCAATAAAAAAAAAAACCCGTTATTGATAAAAACAGGCAAGGGGCTGGATTTGGCCCACGGGGGCTGGAGTTGGCTGGTATGGAGTACCTGGAAGTTGTGAATGGGCTACCACTGAGAAAAAGTTGGGGAGCAGGGGGCCAGAGAGGGGATGGAGGGAGGATTAAGGAAATGGAAGAGGCTGAAAGACATGGACGACTTTAAAAAACATGAACCTTATCCTTCCGTGGGCAACTGAGTATCAATGAAAGTTACAAAGCGTCAAAAAAGTAACTCTCCCTTCAAAGGCCAGAGAGGCTGATGCCATTTGCAAATGTAACAGCAGCCCCCCTACATTGCTACAAGCCGTGGCTAATCAACAAAGAAGCCACTATGAGGTTAGCAATAACTGTCAACAGCGCTTCTGAGTTTTCAAGGAACGATGATGGAATGAATGTCTGCATTTTGTCCTTCCCATAAAACAGAGCAGGTTAGGGATATCCCCACCAATCCGACAGTTATTTACAGCACAAAGCATGGCTTCACCACATTATCGCTTTCAAATCACACATCGCCAGATGCTGGCTCCCAAAACCACTTTGGGGAAAAATGTTTCCCTAAGTGACATCACCC
>PVJC01039616.1:0-16182 GCA_004026665.1 Murina feae | reverse complement strand
TTTCTTGCCACTCCCTTCTGGCCTGCAAAGTTTCTGTTGAGAAATCAGCTGACAGTCGTATGGGTCGCCCCTTGTAGGTAACTAACTGCTTTTCTCTTGCAGCTTTTAAGATTCTCTCCTTGTCTTTTGCTCTTGGCATTTTGATTATGATGTGTCTTGGTGTGGTCCTTCTTAGGTTCCTTTTGATTGGGGTTCTCTGCGCCTCCTGGACTTGGAAGTCTATTTCTTTCACCAGGTGGGGGAAGTTTTCGGTCATTATTTCTTCAAATAGGTTTTCAATATCTTGCTCTTTCTCTTCTTCTGGTACCCCTATAATTCTGATGTTGGTGCGCTTGAAGTTGTCCCAGAGACTCCTTACACTATCTTCATACTTCTTGATTCTTTTCTTTTCTTTTCTTTTCTTTTCTTTTCTTTTCTTTTCTTTTCTTTTCTTTTCTTTTCTTTTCTTTTCTTTTTTTGGCTTTTCCAGCTGGGTGGGTTTTGCTTCTTTATATTTCATATCTTTGACTTGATTCTTGCGATCCTCTCATCTGCTGTTGTATCTCTGTATGTTATTCTTTATTTCAGTCAGTGTATGCTTAATTTCTAGCTGGTTCTTTTTCATATGCTCGAGGGTCTCACTAAATTTATCAGCAGTCTCTAGAATATTCTTGAAAAGTCTTATAACCGTGGTTTTGAACTCTATATTCAGTCGTTTGCGTTCCTCTATTTCTGTCTTTTGTGATTTGCTTCTTAGTCTCTGCATTCTGGCTTTCTGTGTTAGGTGTCCTATAGGGTCCAGTGGTTCAGCCTCCCCAATCACCTGGGGTGGACACTCTTGTTGTATGCCTTTGAAGAAGGCACTAAGTTTTTAAAAGCAAATTCTCACTAGAGATTTACTTCAGAGCAATGAGTGTTGGAATGATCAATGTTTTCAGTAAGATTTTTGATAAATAACTATTTATGTGGTAACATAAAATGTAATTCAGGATGTGCACTAAGATCCCCTTCACTTTCATGTTGTTATACTATTTGTTTGTTTGTTTATTGGACAGATTAGCTCTAAACAGTCCCTTTGCAGTTGTCCAGCAAAGGCACATATTCATGCAGCTTCTTAGATCACTGGTCACAGCGGGCCAAGGCAAAGTTATAATCTCCAACAAGTACCGAGTATGCAGGTACAAAGCCTTGCTGCTCGAGGGTAGATTTATGTGCTTCGGAAGCGAGAGAAGCAGTTGGTAATGTTGACATTCTATTTATGGAATTTGAGAAACCTAACCAGCAATATTCTCTGGGTAGAAGTCCTCCAGCTCTTAAACAATGTAAACAACAGACAACACCGACAGCAGCCAGTGTGTATCAGAGAGCTACCAGGTAGGCACTGGGTAGTTTAAGAACTCTATGCTCTGAGTGATATTCCTCCATTTTACAAATGAGGAAATAGACTTGCAGAGGTTAATTATCCAACTCACATAACTAGTAAGTGGCAGAAACAAGATTAACACCCAGGTTTATCTGATGCTAAAGCATGCGAACACTCCAGAATACTGATGTAGCAGCATAAACATAGAGAAAGGAAAGATGGGGATGGGTTAATGGAAGGTGTCTTGGCATCAGAATCAGGACATCCAAGCTCCTTGCTAACTTGAGCAAAGTAATGATATTTCTGGTCTTAAGTCTCCTTATCTGCGAAGTAAACGGTTGAGTTATGTGACGTCTAGGGCCCATTCCAGATTTGAAATCTATTGCTATTCTTCTGACAGGACCAAGGTTAATAAAAACCAACTCTACTTTATGTTTTTTAGTATATTTTTATTGATTTCAGAGAGGAAAGGAGAGAGAGAAAAAGCACATCAATGATGAAAGAGAATCATTGATTGGCTGCCTCCTGCACACTGCCCACTGGGGATGGAGCTCACAACCTGGGCATGTGTCCTGGCCGGGAATCAAACCATGACCTCCTGGCTTTTAGGTCAATGCTCAACCACTGAGCCACTCCAGTTGGGCTTACCTCTACTTTAAATGAAATTTTTGTCTTTGCCATTGAACTTTATAATACTTCTGTCTCAAAGATAAAGATGACACGCAGAATAAAGAACTATAATTGTCTTCACAAGTGTTTATGTATTCCTTTTGTTGCACAGAAGTTATATTAGCCATAGAACTAATGTTGATAATAACTATTATTTGAATCATAATTCTCTGCCAAGAATTCTTATGAGATCTTTAAATATATTATATAAGTTTACCCTTCCATAACTTTGAGTTTGAGTATTATTAACCTCATTTTTACATGTGGGGAAACTGAGGCACAGAGACTGAGTAACCTACCTGAAGTTACACAGGTGGTAAATAGTGGAGCTAGGATTTGAACTTAGTTTACTCTAGACTCTAGAACCCAGGTAATGTTCTCGAGAGTTTAGAGACCATATTATTATCCAGTACATTAAACTTCTGCTTTATATATTCAGGAAAACTTGTATTCATGGAAATGAATATACTAATTAAAATTTGAAAGTCATTTCTGAAGTAAATAACTGAATGCAATATTATTCAAATTCCCTTTTGCCATAGAGTTCTGATAGCTTTCTGGATTGAAATAGTTACATTTTGCAGGATTGAAATAGTTACATTTTGAAATGCAGCCTGACCACGGCCTGGCCTTCTCTGCCTTGCACTCTCTGCACAATCACTCCATGAATCTTTGGTGGATGAGTTAACACATGAAAAGACCAAGAACACTTTCTCTTTGGTGCATGTTTGCACTTGTGCATCTTATTTTAATACCTAAAATTGGAAATAAAAACTTGCCTAATTAGAATATGCATATTTCAGATAGTTTCTCATTTCAAATAATATAATGCGAACATTATATTAAACATTTCAATTATCTTAAACAATTTAAGACAAATTTTTGAAACACATTTTTCTTTAAACCTGCATTAAAGAGGGCCTAAATCTTCCTTAATTTGAACTATTGTCTTTTCAGTCCTAAAATAATGATATAATTTTTTATGTCCTTAGAGGCCTTTCCTCACAACTCTTTAACCAAAGGACCACTTTACCACTGTTTCTTAAAAGCACTGGAGAACTTTTTAAATGAGAATGCAACATAATACCCCCTAAAATCAGAATGCATGGGTCAAACTCTTCTTTTAGAGCATGCACCCCATTAATCATGCAAATTTAATTTTCCCCTTGATAACCGCAAGGGATATCAAAGGTTTGTGCTTCTTTTCTTTGTTTGTTTAGACTTTAAATACACAAGGTACTCATGACAACAAATCAAACCTGTTAGTGGCATCAAAAAGTAGAATTGATGCCGGGAACAGGACCACTGCAAATTTTATTAAAATTGCAATCACCGAGAGCACAGCACACACTGGGGTTTTAAATACCTCTCTCTGTGGCATTTGTCATATTAAGAGCTGCAGCATAAACAAAGAAAAAAGCAAATCAAATGTGTAAACATAACATGATTGCTTCCACTTCTCTAGATGCAATAAGGAAGTCTCATTTCTAGGAAAGAAGACAGCTGAAGTCTAATATTTTTGAAATTAGTCCTGATCTCTTATAGTTATATTTATGGACATTTTCACATATATGTGTGTGTGTGTGTGTGTGTGTGTGTGTGTGTGTGTATACACTCATTGTCTTTTGCATTGCATATGTTTTCAAAAGTTCTTTTAAAAAATGCCTTCAGTAGAACTGATCAGCCCTAACTAAGAGTATGTGGTGAAGCCTTTCGGAGCAATAGACTGACTGACAGACTCAAGTGTCCAGATAAGTGATGGGCACTCATGCTTTGAGGTCACTTAAATTTGCCAAATGGCTGTCCTTCCATCCTCACTCCCCATTAATGCCTCCCCCAAGTGTTGACACAGGGTCTGCTTGGAGAACCTCCTGCAAATGAGAAGTTGTTTCAGCTGCAGGAAAGCCTATAATAACCCTCTGCTAGAAGAGCTCTGTTCTTGTTCTTGGTCTGCTTCTGGGGCTCTCAGCTTTGTACTGCTCTGAAGCTACCTCTTCCCACTAGTATTGCTGAGTGAGAACCCTTCTTTGGTTCCAGCTTCAACTTTGCCCATTTTTTTTCGTCTTAATGGCTTAAAGCTCCAAGGGTAAACAAAGTTATAATAGAAAATGCAACCCACAGGAACCCAAGACATTCCACCATCCATTTTAATTTGGATCACACGTATTCTACACTTCACCAGTTTTTGTACCCAAAACAGGATTTGTCTGAATGCAGGTTGTAGAGATGGGCACATCATCTCTCATTACCTCTAGAACAATGCAGAACCAGCTCATGAGCGTATGGCTCTGTTTTAAAAATTCCTATTCATTCCTGACCTCTGAAGATTTACATTTTATTCTTGTGAGTTATACAACCAACCAGAATTTCTGGGTGTTTATAGTCACAAGATTTTCATATTATTTTGTCTGTCAAGTTGCTGGAGCTGTAAGTGTTTAATCCGAAGTTTGTGTTATTTGGTACATAAAGACTGCATGATTCATCGCTTTGATTATTCTCTTGTAATATTCTCAAATCCTTTGCCCTATTTTCATTCCTTCCTGGCAAAACTCCAATGCTTGATTCTTGCCCCGGATTTGGCTTTCTACTTTTTCTGAACTTATACCTGTAATGCTGAGCAAAGCTGAGGAAATAACCTGCAATTAGGCAAAAAAAAACCTAACCAACAATAAAAACCCCCATTCTATATTCACGTCCCATTCTCCTCTTAATGTCGCCCAGGAATCTTGGTTTTGCTTGTGAGTCATCTCTCCCATTCTCCACAACTATTTTAAACCCTTCTACTCTCCTCATCCCTCTACCCCCCCCCCTTTACATAAGTATTTTCAGAAGATAAACTTACTTTCTACTTCCTACAGGAAATAGGGACCATCAGAACAGAGCGTTCTCAAATTCTATCCACCAAACACATTAACTCATTTATACCACTTTTTCCTTTCTTCCTATTACCAGGAAGGAACTTCTCTCTTCCTGTCTAAGCACGGTGATCATATAATTTATTGTTGAAGCCTGGATACTTTTGAAAGTAATAGAGAGACTCTATTAATAATTATTCCAGGACAACAGGTGTAAGCCAGAACGTCCTGGGAAAACTGGGACATGTGGTCACCCTCTGTATAAAGTTCATCGCATCACTTGTCCCCTGAATATACCCCTTTTGCCTTCTCAAGCACCACCCATATTCCTTTGAATCTTCCCCCTCTCTCGTATGTTCAAATTTTCCTTCTCTCCAGACTCCTTCTCATTAGTAGTTTAACATTTTTTATCATTTAAAAAGAGAGATTTTGCAAACCAACACTATATGGCTCCAGCTATTGCTCACTTTTTTGACTCTGCCCTTTTTGCTGCTAAATTTATTGAAAACTTTATACCCACTGTCTCTTTTTAAAAAATTTCTAGTCTCCGTTATTTACAGAATTCTAGCTTCTTTCCTAATGCCCCTTCTGACACTATTCTGGTCAATCTCACACATGTTGATGATGTTCTTTAATAGAACAGACAGCATGCAACATTACTTAGTTTCTTGCACACTTATATCTGTGCAGCCTTGAGTTAGTTATCCTCTCTGTTCCTCAGTTTCCTAAAATAGCACAATGATAAACCTTTGTCACAGACCATTAGTGTGGATTAAATAAAATAATCACATAAGGCACTTAGTATTTTTAAGTGCTAGGCATCCCATTGCTCATCCGTTTAGAAAAACATCCATGTTTGACCATGCTTGAGTAGAGCTCCATAGTAATTTTGCATGTCACAGTCTGAACCTTGTAAGATAAGACGGGAAGGTAGAATATCTTTGTATTGCTGTTCCAGAGACACACTGACTGAGGATGGCAGTCCAGAAAGGGAGCTTTGCTTCTGTGTTGAAGGGTGTTTCTCTGTTATGGTACCTAGGATTTAGTGAACACACTGTACCAAATCCATGACCTGGCCTGCATATCCTCTTGAGAAGCTAGCAGTGGTGAACAAAGCCCTATCTTTTCCTACTCACTTGCAATAAGTGTAGCTCAGAATCCAATGGCACTGTGGAGCTCTCCTTCTAATTTGCTCAAACTAATTTTCAGAGTTTATGACACAACAAGCAGCAAATGCTCATCTTCCCTGACTGACCATGGCTCAGATTCATCTTTGGCCCTCAACATTGACAACCTAGGAGGTATTTGTAGGCACTTTTGGGATTCTTCCAGTCACTTAATTGCATTTTCACCTGTTCTGAGTAGTTGGCTAAGTTGGCCTTTCCTTGAAATAGGTTATGTTGCATTATATCTTATGGAAATGCCTCAACTATTTCTTTAAGTGGAAGCCAACTTTTCAGATCTCCAAGAACCAAAACAAATTTGCTGTAATTATTAACTATAATAATTATAGTTAATGCCATTAATAAATGCTTATTATCTACCAGCAACTTTGCTAAGCATGTCACAAAATTTCATGTATGTCGGCTATTTGGATAGGGACTAGAATGAAGTAGAAATTAGACATTTGTGATAAAATGATTGTTTTGCCTACTATTAGAGTAACTTTAAATAATGTGATCAACTCTCAATACTAGCAAGTTTAAGAAAACCTCCAGCATATATTAATTGTTAAAGCAATGAGCATGACCATTTAAATGTTAGGAAGAAAGAAAAGACTATTCAGTTTTACTGATAAGCATGATACAAAATTAAATGGCAAGGTAGGACTAACTGGTGTAACTGAACTCCAATAATTGAGATTTTTTTATAATTTTCTCTAGCCACAGTGAAACATTTCAATATCTGTGAAGACAGTGACCTAAAAAATAGTATCATCTAGCTAATCTAATAAAAGAGTAATATGCAAATTGACCTTTACTCTGAGACACTGAAGCCACACCCACCAGCCAAAACACACCTACCAGCCAATCAGAGCAGCTGTATGCAAATTAACCCAGCCAAGATGGCAGCCGGCAGCCACGGAGCTGGAATAACCAGGAGGCTTCCATTAGGCCAGCTGGGCCTCTGCTCAAAGCAACAATGTTTCAATTATAGAAGATAAACCCCAGAAACCTGATTCCAGCCAGCCTCACTAGGACGTTGGGTCAATGGGAGCTGTGGGCAGCCTGAGCTGGAATAAGCAGGAGGCTTGCCCCAGCAATGGAGGAAGCTAAGGTTCCTGTCTGCCTAGGCTGGCTGTGGCCTCTGCTCACGGCAACAAAGTTTCAATTATAGAATATAAACAAACTTCAGTTACCTGCTTCCTGCCTTGGGCTCAAGGAAGCGCTGGGAGCCTGGATTGTCAGGAGCAACCTGACCTGGCTCCAGTTAAAGCAACCAAGTTTAAACTTTAGAAATTAAATAAATCCCAGCCAGCCTCACTGCAAACATCGATCAGCCACTCACCCAGGCTGGCCAGGCACACCAGTAGGTGGACATCCCCCAAGGGGTCCCAGACTGCAAGAGGGCACAGGCTGGGTTGAGGGACTCCCCCCCCCCCCCCCGAGTGCACAAATTTTTGTGTACTGGGCCCCTAGTATGTATGTGTGTATATATATATACCAAGCGACCAGAATGACCAGAACGATTGGCCTAGCCCTGATGGGCCTTGATCAGGGAAGGCTAGCTGGACCCTACCCGTGCATGAATTCATGCACCAGGCCTCTAGTCTACACCTATAAAAGAGTAACATGCAAATTGGTGTCACTCCACTACCAACCAATCAAAAGTGATATGCAAATTAAACCAACAAAGATGATGGTTAATTTGCATACACAGGCACGGAGTAGACTGAAGACAGCATAGAAGGAAGCCAAGTGCTTCAGAAGGGTGTGAAGCAGCAGAAAAGGGAACGAAGCCGAGGCAGCAGCAGAGACGGGAGGGAGCCAAGATGGCAGAGACTGGAGGGAGCGAGGCATCGGAGAAGGGAGTGAAGCCCACCTCAGCGGGCTTTGCTCCCTTCTCTGCTTCGCTCTGGCTCAGCAAGCCCTATTCTTGCAGGAATCTTCCTGCAATGGGCCTCTAGTATATAGTAGAAGCTCATATATTGAAGAGGAAAATCTTTATGCTAGTGTATCTAAATGGATAACATTAATCTGCATCATTACACATATAGTTCAAGCAAACACTGAATCCAGGCAGATATTCGATGTGTCAAAGTGTGCAGCTGAATGTGTTTGTATGCTTATTTTTCACTGTATAATTAACATCAAGTGATAGTTGCATACTGAGCTTGATTAGCATTGATAATTTAGAAGATATTAAACGATAGCAACTAGGCTGAAAATACATCCTTTTTTTACATCTGATAGTCACTATTCTCACCAACTACATTTATTTTCATGAGGAATTCATAAAAATTTTATGAGTAGTTGATGCTATAACATAATAAGCATATTATCTCAAGTAGAAATAAATGTGGGAAATGAAATCACTAGAGCTGTGAGAGGAAAATCTAGCTGGGAAAGAAAAATAATCTTAAAGAAGCTAATAATAGCAAACTATATGATTGAGAAGGAGATGTAGGAATTATTAAATTTTGGCTTAAGGGCAGGATGAAATCAAATTAAGCTGTGGGGAATCCTAAACGTCTTCCCCAATTGAACTAGCATATGATTGTACCAGGTATATGATAGTTCAGTTACTCTATCAATCGGATAAGAGAAAAGCAGAAAAATAGGTGATGATTCTTAGTATTTACTGAGTGTTTACAAAAGGCCACACATGATAAATACTATCAGTGCCTCACTGAATACAACAAACTCCATAGTACAGATGAGGGAGGGAAACCAGACAGGTCAAGTCAATAGCTTGTAACAGGAAGAGCTGAGAAGGATTTTGTATTCACTTCGCTCACATACCACAGGTGTGCTAGCAGTTTCTATTTTTAAGCAAAATGTGCTGTAATTTTAGGTCAAGAAGTATCCGAAGACCAAATGGGTAAAACAGCTAGTCCTCTGTGAATTCTGATTTCTCAGTGAAAAACTTTCACAGAGATTTGTTGAATTAGTTGATTTTAGAACATTTTAAATATAAAAAAATACTTTAATGTATCTCATAGAAGTAGGACTGTTTTTGGTTATACATCCTGAGTAGTTTATTTTTTTCAATGCTTTGTAACAATACAGTTTGAAAAAAATTTTTTCTTTTGGTAACATTTTCAAAGTCATGTCTACATACTGCAGAAGATCAAATGTCTTCAAATTTATTAACCGGGGAGACTTGTCCATGCCAGTCAGACATTCTAAAGTAGTGTCCTTGAGTTTTAGTATCATAGTGAATTTAATTTGTTTTGGTCAAAATTACCTGTGATTGTAGTCAATAGATGGAATATGACCTATTATTCCAATGAAAATTTCTTTTTTTAGTTATTTCTTTCACAGTCTTGATCTTGGAGTCTAATATCTGGAACAGTTGAGGGAACTGAATTACCTACACCTTTACTTTTGCCAGCTATATGCATAGAACCTTCACAGAAGAACTTGAGGCCTCTTGATAACACTCAGGGGAAGGAATGCAGCTCCTTACCCTCAACTTCCAGCTTCACCAATTTGGAATACGCCGTCCCGAGGCTGTTTTTTGCCACACATCGATAATGTCCCGCATCTTCCTTTTGCACATTATGAATCCGTAAACTCCCAGATTCAAGAACTGCAATGCGGGAATTTTCCTGCCAGGAATAGCGACATGAATTTTAAAAGGTCCATGGCTCTATCAAGGACACATTTGCCACATTTCATCAAGTTATTTTCATCACTGTTATCATCAAGAATATAATTTTGAACATTTATATTTGGCACTTACAATGTATAATATTTGATAGTAAATGAGATAGTACAAGATTACCTAAATTAATTTTAGTAATCATCCCATAAGATTAGTTTATTTTTATTTTCTTTCATCACACAATTACACCAAGGCTTATTTGATTTCCTAAAAACCATATCCAAGTCTGTTTGATTAAAAGCATTGCTTTTTTACTGCCTTATTTACTGCATACTCTATGTAGTATCCTTAAGGGAATATAGGTCTTTTGAAAAAAAAAAAAAAGGTAAGTTCTACAAATGCAAAAAATCGTTTTTGAATTTAAAATATTTTATCTTCTAGGACTCTAAATTCAGTAACATATGTAGAGCCACCCTTTGCTTTTATTGTTGGAAATGCACCGATGTTTATATAAAAAGGAAAGCCAGAGAAGCATACACATGACCACAAAATATTTAACATTATGTTTTATTTTAAATTCTAAAAAGGCTAATTAATTTGATACTGAATTATTTGCCATAGGTATGAATCCCTATGGAATATTCTGTTATGTAGGTGTAAGATCTGATACAAAAGTAAGTGTGTGAATGGTAACTTTTGACTACTCTTTGTGGTTGGGGTATTTGTCAGGATGTTTGCTTGTTCACCAGACATGAGTCTTCATGCTCTGACTCCACTCCAGAGTGTTCTCGTTCCTTTTCTTCCAAACCTCATCTTTCTCGTTCCTCCCAGAAACTGTTTGTCAGGTCTAAAGCTTGGCTTTTAGTTGCATCTTTTTTATTTTGTAAGTCTCTGTGGTCCAGTGTTGAAAAATAAATGTCCAACCGGCCAACAAAAAGCCTCCGGCTTTGCTTCTGCTTCGCCTCTCCGCTCCTCCCTGACGCTGCCGGCACTCATCTTGGTTTTCCCTAGCCAGCCCCAGCTGGTTTGCCTTGA
Organism: Murina feae; assembly: GCA_004026665.1. Taxonomy (NCBI): domain Eukaryota; kingdom Metazoa; phylum Chordata; class Mammalia; order Chiroptera; family Vespertilionidae; genus Murina; species Murina feae. Next base: position 5,514 of record PVJC01039616.1, on the reverse strand, counting down.
AATGCGCATATAAAGGAACAGATATGTTTACGTTTGGTTAAAATGTATGTGGAAAAAATCTTATAATCAAAGTTTGTAAGTGTGTAATGGAGTTTGCTATTTGGATTGTTGTATTTGAAAATATGTTGTGTATATATGTCTTAATGTAATAATCACTTACCCTGAGAGCATTCTCTCCTTTAATCCATGACACTGATGGTTTGGGATTGCCCATTGTAGTACATGGTAGAACTGCCTTTAATCCTTCTATTATTTTTACATTTATGGGAGGACGAGTTATTTTTGGTTCTAAAGGGAAACAAACATTCAAAATTAACAAGGCAATATGACCATTAAACTTAGAGCTTCTTAAAATGGATATTTACAATTAAATTTTCTACTCTAAATATAGATTTTTAAGAACAGTTTTAGTCATAGTAGAGTATAGTGGATAACAAACAGAGGTCATTTCTAAAAGTTTAGGTTATCTCTGTTTTATTAATAAATTGAAAAACAAATTTATGAAACATATTAGGAGCTTGAAGTTATAATGTTCTTCACTTTAATAGTTACTAAAAAGTTCGTTAAAATTACCTGTCACCATAACAATTTAATATTATTTAATTCATAGACACAGACATGAAAACGTTTGAAAAAACTTTAAGCTTAAATTTTTATATGATTCTGAGTTATAACCTATTTTCCCTTTTGTTTCCATTTTCATTTGACTATTAAACTTGATGACTAAAAAAAATTAGGTATATTTATCCTCTAGAAAGTAAACCAGATATTATTATATTAGTAATCAGATTCTGTCATGCAATTTATGGTTAATCTACTCTGCAAAGCAAACAAGGTTAATTTATCATTTTATGAAATATTCTTAAACTAATTCTTTCAGAAGAAATAGTTTGTCAGCTAATTTTTATTCTCCAAGCTTTCAGAGGAAGAAGTTTTTAAATGTAATATATAGAAGAATTGACAAGTTCAGGACACCAGTTATTTTACTACTTAAAATATTCATAAAATAATGAAAACTAAATTTATTTCTGTAATAGTTTCATGTTAAAGATACAAAACAGAGGATTGAGAAATAGATGCATTTTATTTTTTTTAGGTCACGTGCCATAATCAGTTTGTTCCTTTGACAGAGGAGAGCATGACATAAAGATTTTTTTCCATTCTATTTCAAATGTGTGTTTGCACATGTATGTTGTTGTTGGGGGGGAAGGGGTGGTGTTGGTTGTGAGTGATATTTGCAAAGACTTCATTGTCTATTCATTTTCAATCTAGATATTTATTACCATTCAGAGTTGAGATGATCCTGCATTGTGGCAATAATACAAGATAGGCTCTAAAACATGTTATAGGAAACTATCAACTCTGTCACTTTTCCTATGATATAGCCAAAGATTTCCTAAACTGATTATTAGAGAAACCTGAGTTACAGGTAATATCTTAGGCATACAGTCTTTGTTTAAAGAAAAAAAAATGCTATCTTCTCAGGGAAATAGATCTGTTGGGTGAGTGGTGAGGAGAATCCTTGTGGGAAATTGAATATAAAGTAAACTAAGAATGAACTGAGTATTCATGTGGAGTCATGGATTCCCCGCTCTAAGGGAACATAATTGGGGTGGAGCCATGAGCATTGACGAGTCAGAACTTGTCATGTTGTTGAAGCAGGATCCATAAGGAAGTTAGGAGCGGGAACTCCTAGGGGAGGCCCTTGAGTAGTTGGACTAGTGATGGGGGCAGGGACTGTGTGTGTGGGGTGGGTGAGGATGGGGAGTCTCTCAGGAAGCAGCTCTTTACCAAAGAGTGTGAAAGCATTCCAAAATTTTAGCAATTGGGATAGTCACACCAATGTGTACTTTCATGTGTGGGTGAGCTTTCTTGAGGAGAGAACAGAGAAAAGAAGAGGATTTAGGATAAGACCAGTATAACAACATTTAGTGCCAGAGAGATTGTAAGAAACAGTGAAAGGAAAGGTAGCCCACGAAGTAGTAAAATACTTAAATGTGTTCTGTCTTCAAAATTGAGCCTTTATTATTCAGCAAATGAGAAAATCCCAGCTTCCTTACTTAATTTTTCTGCTTGGGGTTCACCTCTTACTCACAGAACTCCCAAATCAGCTTCTTCACAACATCACCCTAGCCCCACTAGGTACCTATTTTAATTAGTGTAGGACTTCATTTATAAGTATAACCAAGTATAAAAGATTAATAGGAATTTGAGAATAGGCATGAATGCAAAAGACAAGAACCAAAATAAAATCAAAAGTTATCCTGAAGAAAACAGAAATAAAGCAAAAAAGAAAAAGAAAAATACATATTTTTAGAAATGTTTTAGTAATATACTTACAGAAAGACTTGAGTTTATATTGTGTCATGTAACATGCAGAGTTGCTATCCAAAAAGGAACAATTAGAGAAGTAATTCTTAGAAATTAAAAATATGCATTTTTAAAATCAAAGTATCAATGTATGGGCAGAATAACAGAACAGTCATATTGAAGACCAAGTTCATGATATGAATCTTGAAGAAGGTAGAATATCAAGGTAGGGATGTAGAAAATATAAGGAGAAAATGGAATCATGAAAAATTTAAAAAAGGATATTTAATATTTAATAATTAAGAGTTTAAGAATGAGATAGAGTGAAGAGAACGAGAAGTGAAAATAGTGTACCTCATTTTGAAAAAAATAAAAAATCTACCTTTGGTCTTTAGTTAAAAAAGGTCCACCTAAAACTAAATAGGAACAATAAAAGAAAACACACACCTAACAGATTCTTGTGAATATGAGAAAATTCTAGAAATAAAGAGGAAAATCCTAAAATTTTAAAGAAAGATTAACATCAGATTTACCTGTAAAGAAATAAGAAAAAGATTTCTCATCTGTGAAACAGTCATATGAAAATGAATAATTATCTAAAAAACAACAACACTAGGGAAAAGCCTTTTGTTTTAAACTCTCATTCTGAACTTAAATTATTATCTAAGAATAAGGACAAAGTAAAGACTTCAGCCATGCAAAGATTCAGAACATGTATCTCACATGCTCACACTGAAAGGAAGCAGCTCATGATTTCCTCCAATAAAACAATAACAAAATAAAAAGATAAAAGGTAAAAATAAATAATGATGAAAATCAACAATAATAACAACAAGGTCTCTGGTGGTACTTATGGTGCCAATATGCCTGTTTGTGTGGGTCCCGGGTCTCCTCTTCCCCCATCAGTAACATGGTCAGATAGGAGATAACAAAGGTTATATTATTACAGGGTTAACAGTTTACAAGCAATAGCACAGGAGGTCATGAGATTTGAGGATTCTGGTAAGTAAGGAAGTTATTGATGATACAACACCAGGTTGGAGAGAGAACTAAGTATGGGAGACATCAAGTCCCATTTGAGGGTCAGTGGAGGGGGAACACAGAGGAGTCAAGGGCAAAAGAACATGACCATGTTGGTGACTGTGTAATGGAGTGAGAGGGATAAGGGAGTGAGAGGGGTAGCTGCTTTTCTTAGCTGAGAAAGAGATGGAGTTTGTGCTTTCTGTTTGGAAGCATATCATGAGTCTGGGAAACTGCTTCCCTCAGCAAGCAGAGCTGGAAATGGAAGTGTTCATGTCCAGGATGTGACATAATTGGGTCTAAGATTTTAAATATAGTTCATTGCCTGGGGGTGACAGGTCACTGATTGGGTAGGCTGATAAAGAGTTAAGGCAAACACCACTGGACTTGCAGAAGTCAAGGAATTATAAGGATGAAGTAGCTAGTGGTTCTGTTTCATGACTGTTAAAATTCCCTAGGATGACAGCAAGAGTAGGGGTGGATAGAAAGATAATGTCTGGAATTAGTCTTTTATAAACACAGGGAGTGCCTGGAAGTGAATAGATGACGACGAGTAGGGTTGGTCAGATGGCACAGATCCTCACGAGAGGAAAGATTTTGCACAGGAATACACAATATGATTGCTTATATGATGGCTAGGAGAGTAGCCATGAATACTTGCTAGCCTTGTGGCCATGAAGTAGGGGGAAAAACCCAACCTCCCTTTAAGCAGAAAAGTCACTCAACCTCCATTTAAGCAGAAAAGTCACTTAAGAGAGTCAAACTTGAAATAAGTCAAAAGGGTAGAGGAACTGTTTGTTAAGGGATTTGGAGATAAAAAGCAAAGGTGGGGGGTAGATGTTTGTAGTGAAACTGTTCTAAAGGCACAGAGTATAAAAGTAAGAGAGGTTCCTTGGTGAAAGAAGTCTGGGAGGAGCAAATAAATTGCTGTGTGAAGGTAAGAAAATGGAGAGGACAGGGTGGTGGTTGATGGCAGGAATAAGTGTGAAATTAACTGCCTCGAGGTTGTATTTTGAACTTGAACTTGTCAAACTTTGGAACCTCTAAGTATGTGGGAGGCTCTATTTACCACCTGCTCCAAGGTGTACCAAGTCAACTTTAAAATCAGTAGATGAAACCAAAGAACTTGTATGCATATATGCATAACCCATGGACACTGACAATAGGGTGCTGAAGGCCTGGGGCAGAGGATGTGGGCAGGCTATGAGGGGTCAATGGGAGAAAAAAGGGGACAACTGTAATACTTTCAACATTAAAGATTTTAAAAAATTAAATCAATAGATGATTGTCTTTCTCACTCACTCATCTTCACTTGCAGAGCCCCGCAGCTCTCTGCAGCTCCTCCCACACCATTGTCGGCAATGCAACAGTAAATGCCATCGTCGCTATCTTCCACACTCAGGATTGTGAGGAGCTGCCCGTTCTCCCGAATGCTGTACCGGGTGTCGAAGAGCCTGCAGGTCACAGAGGAGAATACCAGGTTAGAGCCTCACCTGTGATTTTTGGGCTACGGTGAGCTGGTCAGAAAGATGACTTGCCAGTGAGGAAGTAGACTGAAGGTCAGAGGAAACCTGAGTGAACTCTGAATAATAAAATAATCTTATTTAGTAATATAAAGCTAACATTATATTCTAATATTTGCTGGGCTCCAGTAATCAAAGTACTATTGAGTCCTTCAAAAATGGGAATGTCTACTGATAAGATGAAAGGTAAAGTTTACTTTATTCAGGAAAGTATATTATTACCAAGATATAGAGTCATATTCCCACAATTACTGGGAAATAGCAGCTAGATAATGAACACACACCCACCCATACACACACACACACACACACACACAAATGTGACTAGCAGAAAGAGTTAAATATTTACATAAGTAAATTAACTGAGTATTTATGCATTCATTAAGCGAATATTTGGTGACTGCCCAGCATGTACCAGGCATAGTTCTAATTCTTTGGGATACAAGGAAGTATATAGTCCCGACTTCCCCATGTCAATTAAATCACTGTTTTGCTTTGAGCAATTCTTTTAACCTCACTGAAGTTCAGATCTTACATTTATAAAATGAGGACATTTGCATTTTACATGTCATAGAAAGTGAACTTCAATACTGCCAAGACCTGTGGTTGCATTCATGTCAAGATATATTGCAAGGCGGTGTTGGCATTCTTGCCAGAAAAG